>JAGFNQ010005502.1:0-35459 GCA_024364735.1 Boesenbergia rotunda
AGTATTTCAGGCCCAAGAAGGGCCTGAAATGATATTATTTCAGGCCCTATCTGGGACTGAAATGAGTTATTTCAGGCCCAGCTTGGGCCTGAAATGAGTTATTTCAGGCCCACACTGGGCCTGAAATGCTATCATTTCAGGCCCACGCCTCTGGTTGCAAAAAAAATTATTTCCATAGTATGATTAAATTTTTATACGTCAATCTTTTAAATAAATGAACATGTTGTGACCACATTTTTATAAGATAAACAAGAAGGGAGAGTACCTAAATACATATTGCACACCACAATTGAATTCCATTCACATCAAAACCTCATATTATCAGAATTTGGCACATCAGGAGGTTTGTATGATGGACCTAGCATATTTGGATTTTTCAAACCTCATTATCAGTTCTCAGACTTTACCTAATTATTGGTATTTTAGCTTAGGATATGCTATTTTTCGTCTCCAAACAAAGTCCTAATTATTATCTAAAACTGTGTTGATACAGTATCAGTTGTCACACAACAATGATTTAACAAAACAAAAATCAGAGGGGGTTAAACAACAGATTTTCAGAAAACACAGGACTTCAAGTTCCTGAAATAACATTATTTTGGGTTTACAAATGATACGACTTCAATTCTGATATATTCTGCTTATAACACAAGGTAAAATGTATCATAATATTGAAATACTTCTATAAGTCACAACATTAACAACTAGTTCGATGTGAAGATGGATTTCAAACAAGGAGACATGAGTAGAATCAGATTTGAGCTGACAGTTAATATTCTGAGGGACATGTTTTGTAAAACTTGAGATAATCTGAATGCTGTATTGGTGATGTAAAAATCCATTGCTGTCGATTGACCTCCATTTGTATGGAAAAATCTCATTATGTCGATGTTGTTATGATTATGTAGATGTTGTTATTCTATATAATATATTGTCAACAAAAACAAAACAATTGAGTGATGTTTATTCAAATCCAGTTGCTGCACTGTTGTGTACCAAGTGATACGGTCAGATATAATAACTGACAATGCACTGTTGTGTGCTAGTTGCTGCCCTGTTGTGTGTCAAATGATCTATTCTGTCACATCTTGTAGGTAAATATAGAATATTCTGTCACATCTTTAATTTATATGCTAACAACACTGACTCATAATGCTTGTTTCAGGTTGGATTGTGCTTTCTTCATCATGCTGTTTGCTGAAAGTATGGTCTTTCAACGATCTACCAAAAATAGCCAAAAACAAATGAACCCTTATCGTTTTCAGTTGGGATACAAAATAATGAGAGACAAGTTCTGTCCTCTAAATCTGTAATTTTTTTTTGTTGCTACAATCCATATATGTAAGTGTGTATATTTGTAGTTATAATGTATGTAATTGATATTGAAATCAATGGAGCATTTCTTTCGATCCATAGTTTTTTGTAATCTCTAATCTTTAAACTGTAATTGTTGTCAATTACATCAGTAATTTTTTAGGGAACTATTTTGATTTCAGGCCCACGGTGGGCTTGAAATGACATTATTTCAGGCCCAGAGGGGGCCTGAAATGATTTATTTCAGGCCCAAACTGGGCCTGAAATGCTAGTATTTCAGGACCAAGAAGGGCCTGAAATGATATTATTTCAGGCCCTATCTGGGACTGAAATGACATTATTTCAGGCCCAGCTTGGGCCTGAAATGAGTTATTTCAGGCCTCACTGGGCCTGAAATGCTATCATTTCAGGCCCAAGCTGGGCCTGAAACATATTGTTTCAAGCCCACGCCTCTGGTTGCAAAAAAATTATTTACAGTATGATTAAATTTTTATACGCCAATCTTTTAAATAAATGAACATGTTGTGACCACATTTTTAAAAGATAAACAAGAAGGAGAGTACCTAAATACACATTGCACACCACAATTGAATTCCATTCACATCAAAACCTCATATTATCAGAATTTGGCACATCAGGAGGTTTGTATGATGGACCTAGCATATTTGGATTTTTCAAACCTCATTATCAGTTCTCAGACTTTACCTAATTATTGGTATTTTAGCTAGGATATGCTATTTTTCGTCTCCAAACAAAGTCCTAATTATTATCTAAAACTGTGTTGATACAGTATCAGTTGGCACACAACACTCATTTAACAAAGCAAAAATCAGAGGGGGTTAAACAACAGATTTTCAGAAAACACAGGACTTCAGGACTTCAAGTTCCTGAAATAACATTATTTTGGGTTTACAAATGATACGACTTCGATTCTGATATATTCTGCTTATAACACAAGGTAAAATGTATCATAATATTGAAATACTTCTATAAGTCACAACATTAACAACTAGTTTTTTTTAAAGAATACTATACATTCAGTTATCCTCCTTACAAAATAAACACTTCCATCAGAAAATTTCTGCAATTCATAAACCAATTAACTCAAGACCTTGGGGCTGGCGGCATTCTACATGTCCTTTTATTATGGCCAAGTTGTTTGCACCGGCTGCATTTAAGTTTCACCTTGCCATTGTGTCTTGACTCAATCCGTGCCTTCTTTCGTCTACCAGGCTGCACAAGGCTACGGGGACATCGAACTGTAATGTTGTTTACTCCACTAGGCCAAAACTGCTTGCTTCTACAAGGGTAAATACGATCCATGTAAACCCACTTCCAAGTTTCAGAATAAAAATAATGCTCACAATATCGGATTGTATCGATATTCCTGTGAACTATTACAGCTATAGCATGTGAGCAAGGGAGTCCTGAAATTTGAAACTCCCCACAATAACAAAAGTTTTTTTCCAAATCAACAATGTATGAAGTGCCCCATGTTTCTACCTCCATTTCTGATTGAGAGTAAGGGTGAACCTTATAAGCTCTAGCTTTCTCTCTCCTTGATTCCATTTCTTTTGTAGCATGAGGTGTCAAAGCAACATGCCATTTGGAAACTTCCTCTCTACGGTTATAGAACCATTGAGCTACCTTTCTTCTTGTATTATCAATTAACCTATTTATGGAAGCTCACGTGTAGATTTAAACAAAGCATTCAAGCTCTCCACACAATTCGTGGTAAGCATTCTGTACCTTCTCCCAGTAAAGTGTGCATTTGCCCACCTTTTAGGGTCAATGTTCTGAAGCCACTTATGAGCATCTGGATGTTTTTCGAGCATTGTCTGCATTATCATATCATATTGGAGTGTTGTGTTGACTCGTGCTGCTGCCCAAAACAAACCTACACCAGCTCTACTTCCAGTATCAGTTACCATATTACAAGACATGTGGTGGCAACAAAAAGCATGATGCGCGTTTGTGAATACTTTTCTGACTGCTGATATAATGCCCCGATGTCTATCTGATACTATGGTGAGTGAGTGATCATCAACAGCAAAGAACCTCTTTGTATGATCCAAAAACCACTCCCAAGCAGACCCACATTCTACTTCAGCTATTGCAAAGGCAACTAGGAGAACATTGTCATTACCATCAATCGCCGTTGCAATCAACAATACTCCTGGATACTTTCCTCTTAGGTGTGTCGCATCAATTCCGATAAGTCTACGCAAATAAGACCTGAACACCCTTCGGCAAGCACCAAAAGCCCAAAAACACCTCTGGAACTAATTGTCACCATTCGTGCATAGTGCCACATAAGTTTCAGGATCTCTAGCTCTTAACTCACGCAGATATTGTGGGAGATCTCTGTATGCCTCATCATAATCTCCAACAACCTTTTTCAATCCTTTCTCCCTAGCTATGTATGCTTTTCTGTATGATATCGTCACTCCAAATCTAGCTTTAATATCTGAAATAATCATACTTGGTTTGTATTGTTCATTATGAAGAAATTGCTCTTCAACAAAAGAAGCAACAAATGATGAAGAGCATGCATGATGATCAGCACTTTCCCTAACACTTCGACATTGGTGTTCCTTTATATATTTTGTAACAGTGAACTCTACTTCCCCCCTTCCTACTACTCTCCATGTACATGGTTGGTTAAAACACACTGCTTTAACTCTGTTTTTCCGGGTGTCAACTGGGTTATATCTCATATGCTTAACCATCGCATGTTTAACAAGTGCATTCTTGAATTCTTCTCTAGATGAAAATATCTACCCCACAAAAAATTCATGCTCATCTCTTGCCTCTAGCTCTCGAATTGGCCCAGCAAGCAATCGAGAATTCAAAATATATGGATCTTCAGCTAATGGAAACTCCTCCTCTAGGTCACTGTACTGATCTGGGGGGAATTCATATTGCTCAATCTGCATATCATCAGCTTGGAATTCTAGTACACTTGTACTGGGTACAAATTCTTCTGCATTCCGGATTTCAATTTCTTCCTCCCCACTCCAGGTTGGCTGAAAGTTTTCAACTACTCTTGTAGAAAAATTCAAACCCTCATCTTCTAAATTATTTGCTTCTTCATTTAGATCAATTGCCAAATTCCTTGTAATGCTATTATCACCATACTGGGAAGATAATGGAATATTATTACTAGTTATTTCTAATCCTTTCCCCGTAGCCACATTATCATCAAGAGTATTCCATATCTCAAAGAGAATTTCGTCAACAACATTATCATCCCTGAAAAAAATTACAATTAACTTTATCAAACTTTGAAATTGATAATAAAGGCCCTAGGAGCCCCTGAGGGCCTGAAATCATTTGATTCAGGCCCAGGGATTTGATTTCAGGCCCTACCAGGGCCTGAAATAAAATTATTTCAGGCCCAGGTCGGGCCTGAAATAAAATTATTTCAGGCCCAGGTCGGGCCTGAAATAAAATTATTTCAGGCCCAGGCAGGGCCTGAAATCATTTCCTTTCAGGCCTACTCCGGGCACACCTCATTACATTTCAGGCCCAGGGAGGGCCTGAAATCATTTGATTTCAGCCCCTCCCTGGACCTGAAATAAAATAAATTCAGGCCAGGTCCTGGGAGGGCCTGAATTTCTTTTATTTCAGTCCCTCCGAGGGCCTGAAACAAAATTTTTCAGCCTCTCCTATTGCCTGAAATCTAATGACATCATGCACTCTCAGGCCCTGATATCATGTAATGCATATCACCCTAAGCCTCCTCCAAAATAAAAATAGTACAAAGAGTTTAACTTGATTAAAACTATATCTGATACCATATCAAAGATGACAATCATACGTACATTCCTATTTCTCTTAGTTACCAATCTGTTGCTTCCTTTTTCTCCTTCGACAACCTATTTTGTTGCTTCCTTTTTCTCCTTCGACAACCTATTTTCCTCAGGTGCTTTGGTGATGAATCGAGTTGTGCAAGGAAGCAATATATACGTACATTCGTGATCATTTGACTTGTGCAAATCATTTCACATATATATATTGACTGAGAAAAATTCGACTGCTACCCATCCGAACCACAAATTAATATTTTATTGATAAAGTGGTTCGGTTGTCTCGAAACTGTGTTTGATAAAGTCATTCTTTGGCGGGAGGGGTATAAAAGTAACTTCACTATATAGGATGCGCCCTTTGGTATAATAGAAACCATGGTACTCCTTTCGGTAATTACGAATAGTTGGATACGCCCTTTGGTAAATTGCCGAAAACATAGTGAATGACGTGACACTTTATATGCAGTGATCTCCGACGAATTCACTGTGCTCCCAAGGGTATAGTTTGATTCGGGGTGGTAGTCGAAGGCCGTCGATGATGTCTAAGCGATAATCAGACGTGTGCATGTAAAATGTCACGTCATTTACTTTGCTTTCACTCTCCCTATCATTGCTAAAAAATATATATATATTATAAATTTTTTCAAACTCTTACTTAAGTTTTCTATGATTCAAGAAAAATATTACAACTAAAATTGAACAAATGAATTATCAATCCGATTCGACATATCATTTAGTTTATAACTTATCTATAAAAAAAAAAACATGCTTCTAAAGGGAAAGGAAGAGCCTGGGTAATGATGTAATAGTAAAAGTAAAATGCTCACGTAATTTCTCAAGTATTTACGGTTCAAATTTTAACAACAACGTATACATTGTAGAGCACTTCCCTTCACTAGAATGAAAATTTTGAGATATTGACTATTGAATAAGGAATCAGTTGTGATTATGAATTTATTTGATGGTTGATCTGTGAGATCGGCCGTCTATCTCCCTGAGGAGCCGCTTGTACTTTTAGATTTTCCGGATGATTGATCTGTGGATCAGACTGTCTATCTTCAATTACAACGAAGACACATATACGTACATTATAAAGAATGAATAAATAAATAAAAGGAAGAGAAGATCTTAAGATGAAGAATACAATGGCAATGACAATGCTCGTGAGTAGGAACTCGACAATAAGGGTAGCAATAAAAAAATATGGTCATATAATTCATTTAGTTACTTAATCAATAATTTAATGTTTGACTTCCCCAAGTACTACACCTTATTTCCCTCGAAGAGGTAGTAAACCAAATAAAGAAATTATAAACTAAAAGACAAATTAAGTGAAGAGAAAATGACATAAAAGAATTATTCTTTGAGTCCTTTAAAAAAACATAAATGAAGATGTATGTTTAATTTTTTTTTTTTTGCAAATTTTAGGTGGATAAATTATACAAGAATAACTTCTTAAATTTATCTAAATCAACATCAAATAATATATTATTTCACAAGTACTTCTCTACTACACAACCTGAACTTTTATTTATAAATTGAAAATAAAACTTATTATTTATAAAAATATCAATAGTCAATTAAAAATAATAATAATAATTATTTTATAAAAAATATTATAGCCAGATTTAATTATTATCCATGAAACTTGTAAAGCAAGTTAAAAGGAAATGCTTTAAGCTAGGCTCCAGTCAAACCGCCAATCTTGACCAAGAGTTTGACCGAAACTCACTCTTCTCAAATTATTAATTAATTTTATCATATCTGAATTCATTTTGCAGAATACATTGATTTTTTCCGCCTTATTTCTATTTGGCCCTCACTGACCGTGACAACCCCCAAATTTAGGGAGGCAAATACAAAACAAAATATATATATGGAAACCTTCAAGGGGCAAAATGAAATGTTAGGTATGATATTGCATGTGACTTTGAACGAACTATTTATTTATTTATATTTAAAATACGGAGAAGAAATCAGATTGATTTGCTGGAATTTGCATTGACTAAGTACGGAAATTTACTGATGTGAAAAGATTTCAAATTTTATTTAAAAATTAAAATAAATAATTTTAGCATTATATTCTATATTTTTTCTGCCCATCTAAATGACGTCAGGACGTGCGTCGCCCGGGCCTTCTGCCTGCGGCCACCTGGCGCGCTTGTCTATCGTCTATTGGCTGCGCTCGTTGCTTCTAGATGCTATTTCTGTGCCACGTAGGGTTCGGATCGCCAGTTTTTAATGAAAAGTTAATATAAGAATATTGAATTAATTAAGGGAAAATTTTCATAAACTTCCATCTTCAAATTCATCTTTGCATACAATCCCTACTCAAATTTTTTTTATATGCAGTCCCTGATGTGATTGACAAGATAGTTTGGTGAGTATTATTTGAAGAAAGTTGAGTATAAAAGTTGAAAATTTGAGTATGTAAATTGCATCCACCACATCAAGAAACTGTATACTCAATTTTCACTTTTTATACTCAAGTTTTACTCTTTTATACTCAATTTTCATTGATGTATACTCAATTTTTACTTTTTTATACTCAATCCATTAGGGAGTGAATGTAAAGAAAAACTCAAATGGGAGTACATGCAAAGATCAAGTAGGCATTGGAAGTTTTCTACAATTTACCGATTAATTAATTCATTCATTATAAGTATTTTCTAATTTATTTTTCATAAAATTAAATTAATTCATCGACCTATAATTGAATATTTGATCTCAATTAAAAAAACATAAGACAGCGAGCGGACTTTCCTAGCCCACGTTGTTATTAAAGGGTTCTGTTTTATTGAATCGTTTTCGACCTTATTTTCGAGGAAACTAACCAATAGTACACTACAAATGTTCATCGTCATTCAATAATTTACTTCATCCTCCATAGTAAACAGCCGCGGCAGTTGCCGTTGCAGGGCTTCTGCAACTCTTAGCTATCATGAAGGCCAAGATTATGAAGAACAGGAGAGGGATCAAGGTGGTGTACATCTCCAACCCCATGCGGGTCACCACCAGCGCCGCCAGTTTCCGCGCCCTTGTGCAGCAGCTCACCGGACCCGACTCCACCGTCGCCGCCGACATGGCCAACTTATCCTCCTCCTTCGTCGATGACAACGGCGCCGTGCATGGCCGCCAGACTCCACCGCCGGATTCTGGATCCCAGTCGGTCGTCGGGCAGCCGATGTTAGTTAGCGATCAGATGTGGACCGGGACGGCGCCGGCGCCGGCGGTGGAGGAGGAGACTCCGTGGGAGGGGTATTATGGGTCGCCGAGTAGGTGGATTTTGGATAATTAATTAAATAAATAAATATTGTGAGAATTTATGGATAGCTAAGAATATATATATATATATATATATATTTTTTGTGTTCATATATATGTGCGAGTTTTCTAATAGCAAATACGTTCTTGGTATATATTCGATAATGGGAATGATAATAAATTTTGATTGAGGAATTTATAAATTTAATGATAACCTAATGAAGATGGTTATAAAATTAAGGGTATCATATATCCATATTTTGATTTCGATTATTGTATATCAAGCATCATAAATGAGAATGAAATATATTTCATTCTCATTCCCACCTTCTAAACCCGTTTATCAAATACCCCCTTATTTTTCTTCAGCAATTTACGGGGCATTTAAAAAATTAGGAAATTTTCAATATTTTAAAAATCACTATCATAATTATATTGTTCTTAGAATGCAACACCATATCAAACAAATATACTCCTTGAAAAATCCGAAAATTAAGTGTAACTTTTGAGAATCGTACAACTTCAAATATAACTATGTCTTTGATCCATTCCTATTTTTTTCTTTGAAAATTAAAGAAGGTTCAATTTTTTAAAACACAATTATCAAGAATTTTCTCTCAATTATTAAAAAAACATTCAGCATTAATCTCTCTTCATGCAAGGTCCCAAGGATATATTATAACTTTAGGACTCAACCTGTGATCTTTAGATCACAAAGCAATAGCACCAAGTTCTCCTTCTATTTGCTATCCATTATTATTGTCAAGAAAATCAGATTCAAAAAATTTAACACACGCAGTCAGCAAACATATCAAATACATATTCCATTATTTTTCATGTTTATCTATCTTGGTACTTCATTTATTTCTCAGTAGTCCTAACAAAAATTATAAATAGATTTGTAATCAGGAATATGTTAATGAAATATATCAGTTCTCTCTATAAATAGTAGCATTCCATTGTTTCCGAGTTTAAAGCTGAAGACAAATTACATCATTAGTGTTTTTCACATTATCAAAATAACAAGACGTAGTAAGGTCAACAGGATCAACATGCCTTCAGAAGTCCTTCCAAGATCCTCATCATTAAAACTTTCAACTCCAAAACACCAATTTAAAGTCCTCCCAAGATCTTGTATGCTACGAGTTTTCCCTCACTGCTTCGTCGATTTCCTCAACATGTTCAAGCAGAACTTTCCACTGCACATAAAAATGACGATGGGCAAGTGAAGAACACACACACACACAAAATAGAATTGACTGTGTTGTTCATTGAGATCCATTGAGTTGGTGTTCACCTGATCCATCGGCAGTGATATACCTGAAGAAAATAAGCACAAGCAATCATCAGCGGGGCACAACAGAACAAATAGATACAATTCAATAGGTCTGTAAGTATAGTAATGTTCCATAATCCAAGTGTATCAGGCATTTGGAATTGACAGCTTCCAAATATCTACTTGGATGTTTAGCAAAGTTGTGTATCGATGTGAATCCTTCTAAATAAGTCCTCAATGTACACTGAAATTTGGAATGCAATGCAAATTAAGAATTTTATCTTCAGAAATTTTAAACTTTTGTAAATTAATTGTTATTTTAGGAGAAGGATTATCTTTTCTCTTGACGGTTTAAATTTATTTTTGGACTTAATTGGGGAGTTTTTAAAAGGGACTATAAATCCCCTTAAGACAGTCGCCTTCTTGTGATAAGTTTTTGGAGTGTTGGTGTCGAGTCAGGTGGCATCAAAGAAGCTTCATGATGCATCAATTAGAAGTTGGTTTGGTCATTGTACTCAAACTCCTCTTGGTGCTCACCTCCCCCCATGACCCACTCGATTTGTTGCTCATCCCTCTCATCACATCAACTGCGACCTCCCCAAGCTAGCACTGTCGCAGACACCTGTTCTGTCTTCCACTCTTTACTGCAATCCACCTTACTGTCTTCTATCGTGTGACCTAGCCATTTGCTAGCTTGGTTAGCCCACTCGAGACTTTCCTCGACCACAATGGTCAATTCGTTTCTTGTTTCCTTCTCTTTCACCAAGCCCAAATCCCCCTTTCCTTTCCCCTACGCTGCCACCTCCCATAAAACAAGACATTTAATCCCAAAGATTTGTTTTAAGCAAACTTGTGGCCATCCAAGCTGTCCTAATACTCCCCATCTCTTTCCTCCACTTCTAGCATCAGAGAAAGATCTCATCTTCCCCTCTTGCACTAGACATGGTAGACCAAACATGTTCCCTCCATTGACTTTGTCATCTCGTCAGAGGACCTCTAAACATCTATTGTATGTGCATGGCTCCAACACTGAGTTCCCCAACCAACCAACCACGATTCAGTCCCATTGCATCCTGTGACCCTCTATGAACTACTATTCGAGATTCTCTTTTACTGAAGTTGCCTTCATAGAAAGCTAACACCATCTTCACTAGGTCATTCTCCCACCGGTAACCTCATGACCATGCCACTCTGCCTCTCATTTGCACCTTGATTTCACCATTTACTTATTGCAGAAGGATCAAAGGGACCTGATCCGAGCGAGTGGTTTTCTAGGAGGATCGAGAGCCTGGTCGGGTCCGGTTGGATCCGGCCTGGGTTAAAGAAGGTTAGGCCGGGTTGACCTCGGTCCAATGGGCCGGACATGAGTCTCAGCAGAAAGAGTAGAGGTCGAGACAAGTAAGACCCTGGTTCGGATTCGGATACCTAAGGTCGGCCACTCGGGGCTGGTCACCCGAGGTCGGCCGCTCGGGGTCGGACGCCCGGGGTAGTTCGCTCGGGGTCGGTCACCCGAGGCAGGTCACTCGGGGGTCGATCACCGGAGGTCGGCCACTCGGGGCCGGTCACCCGAGGTAGTTCGCTCGAGGTCGGTCGCCCGAGGTAGTTCACTCGGGGTCGGTCACCCGAGGTCGGCCACTCGGGGACGGTCACCCGAGGTAGGTCACTCGGGTCGATCACCTGAGGTCGGCAACTCGGGGCTGGTCACCCGAGCTTGGCCACTCGGGGTCGGTCACCCGAGGTCGGCCACTCGGGTGTCTCCAGCCGAACGCCCCGAGGTCGTCCCATGAACGAAAATGGCTTAGGATCTAGGTTTATCCGACCAACCCAAACTGTAAGTTAAGGTGAGCCGACCGAATGGACAAGAATAATTAAAGAGCCACCTCTGCAGTAATAATGTATCAAACCTCTGACATAATCATTACCTGACAGAGCCGCCAGATGTTAATGAGGATCAGGAGGGGCAGTTTAGACAGGTTGTCAGGCGGTTGTGGCAGTCTCACAGGGCCACTAAAGCTGCAATGGGCTCAGTCTGCCAACTGACCATCCTTAATGAAACAGGACAACTCTGACATGACAGAGAGCTTTTCTTCCCCTATATAAACCCCCCTTTGGTTCCAAAGAGGGGATTGCTGCCACTTTACAACCTCCACTCCCCTTTGAGCACTCCATTCCGGTCCGACCCGAGTGAGTGGAATCTGACCCGCAGTTAAGCCCGAGTCCGACCCCCCGTGCTACAGCAAACCGGGTCGTCTTGGTCAGTCCGAGTCATCCGAGTGAGAGCCAATCTTCGCTTGTCGACGGGATCAGACCAATCTGCTTTGCGGAACCCATAACCCCAATATAAGCTTCTTCTTCTACATTAGTAACCATGCTCATGCTATCCTCATCGCTCTCTCCACTCCACTGGATATCTTATCAAAACTTAGTCACATCCTCTTCCCACTGCTGCCCACTGCTGCTTGCACAAAACCATTGTAGCCCAACCATTGTGAACAGGGGTTGTCGGGCTATTGTAGATCCTCTACCATAACCCAACTCGAAAGAATTTAAACTAGAAAAACATGATAAACAAATAGTAGGATAAGTAAATGATTGTGTTTTTAGTAGGCCGGAAGTAAGGGTGTGTCTGCGAAAATAGGTAAATGGAAAAAAAAAATTGACTAAACTAACATGAATTAAACAAAATTAATTTTCAAAGGGGAGGTACAAAAATACCAAGGTGGTAGGGATGTAATCTGTTGTTTAAATTGCCATGGAAAGTCTTTGATCAGATAATGTGATATTTTGTGTTGGGTCGGATCCAACCTTTGAATAAGAGGATAGCAAGGTCGGCACGACTATTGTGGCAGTGGGTTTTTTAACAGAATTTACTATAGCTACAATAACTTCTTTTAAATCGCTGCAAGGGCTGACATAGGACTTGGTCTCAAACGGAAACAATTCATACGGTGGGGGTTTCATGAGGAGAAGGTTGTCATGATCACCCAAGATGAGGCAGGAAACAAGAGTGGTCAGTAAGTGTTGAGTTAAGTAGAAGTGTGCATTTTGTGTGGACGTCGATGTGCGATTTCAAATAGACATTGGTGCACTGGACTTCCACAGTGCTTAAGACGGCGACGTATTGAGCTCACGTGGGTAGAAATGCAGTAGTGTAGCAATGTGGGTCTGCTGCAAGGTGTTGATGATGTCGTGCATAGGAAGCAAATGTACGGACAGAGGAGATGAGGAAAATAGTTGGCTCTTATAAAAATCACTATGAGATTAAATGACAGAGGCGTCCAATGCCTATAGGTGGTGGCTTTGTGCAGGTGTGGTAGTGCTACGAGCCAATAGGTTGGTGCAGGTGGACATGGAGCAGCAGGAGAAGACCCGAGGGGTGTGGATTGAGTAAGTGACAATAGGGAACATAATTGATTCTCCTGCCCAAAACAGAAAATGGATGTGGCGGTGGTAGTCTGCAAACAGGGAGGAGCAAGGGGGAATCTATGTATCAACTCTTTAGTTACACAAAGAGGAAATTTTATTAAAATTGCAGATTATTTCACAAGAAGAGTTGAGAGTGTAGGGATCTCTAAGTGAAAAATATACAAAACGCAGTGAAAATTTGAGATTCCTTCGAGCGATCCATACGAAAGAAAAACTCGTACGAAGTTCGATCTATCTAACTAAGGGTTATACCCTTGATGTGTGATCTTCGCTTGTCTCGCTCGTCCTCGGTTAGCCGGATCTCTTGCACGTTCAAATGTCTGTGCCTCTAGTAGTATCCCACAATCTACCTCGGAGATCCCTATTGCTTCCTGGATGTATATCCCCTCCTTTGCCTTGTGATGATACTGGAAGAGACATGAACAGTCCTTTCAATGACAAGAATTTTTATTCATCCAATGAATACAAGGGTTTGTCCTTAGCTTACCTATGTGAATTCAATACTCATGAATATCAAAACTGTTGATATTCATTTGGTTTTTCATCTCTTTCATCAATGAAGAGAAATCTTGATCATTCCTCTAATAATATTCATTACCTTTTAATGAATATATTCATTCTCAGTGGTTGTCTATCTATGATTTCTCAGATTAGACTCATCCCTCAACTGAATTATTCATTTGATCTAACTTAATTAATCCAATTTCGATTAAATTTAGTCGAACTAAATTTAATTATCTCCGAGACATTATGTCCTTTGATCTCAATGAGACCAATTTCGATTAAACCTTGTCTAACAATAACATCACAACTTATACTTGCAAAGACTGCGAGAATCGCTCCTGAGGTCGAAGAAATGCACCATAACTTTCCGTGCTATTATAATATATGACTTGTCCCTATCTCGATATCCTAGATTGATCAAATAACATAGTACGTGTCATCCTCTAATCAATCTTTGTGTTTCTTATCCCAAGTAGATTCATTAAGCAAATGAGCTTAATATCTCATATTGACTCATTTGAGAATAATCATGCATTTAGTAGTCCTACTCGATCAAGAAGCTCACAGATATCACTCCCGACATATTAGAGGGATAGATCTCATCTACATCACTCACATGTCTTCGCATAATTTGTTGCATACCCAGTGATTGTCTTTATAATCCATCATGTTACGGGTAACGTTTGACGATATTAAATTACACAACTCCTTATGTAGGGAACCGTAGTGACTTCAAGTCTAAGGACTATTCATATTAATAGTTACATGAGAAAGTTTATGACACTCATATAACGATCCATGAAACTTTCTCATGGCAGGTCAATTCCGTACATATTCTCTAATGTATACTCATGTGTCAACTTGATATCCCATATCAATAACTTGTGAGATCAAATCACCAATTGACCTACATGCTAGTCTCAATGTATTAATATTGTCCTTGAATATTAATACTTGACTAGGATAGTTAGGAGTAGTGTTATCTATATCATCTCACTGTCAATTCAACTAATTGATATAATATAGATCAGAACTTACTACCCAAGGACATTATTATACTTATTCATTGGACACAATCATGAAATAAATATAATAATCAAACTTTGCCTTTATTAAATAGAATATGATACAAAATGTTCCCTAAATAATTATTTCATAATTGGCTATAGGGTTAACACTAACAAAGAACCCCTTTTATAAAACAACTAGTTTGCCTAAAACTATGTCAAATTTATCAGATGTATATACCGAGTAAGAACACAATAAGGAGTTTCTGAAAAACTTTAAAAAATTTAAAATAGTCTTTACAACAAAATTATCTACTATAAAGTTATCTATTGTGTTTACTTACACCTAAAATTAAAGGCACAAAACTCATTCAACCACTCCTACACAAACACCCATAATGAACAAGGAACAAAATCCTAATGCAAGTTGTGATTGACCGAGATGCATCAAATGGCATTCCTTAATGTAATCCTATAAGAAGTGACACTTCTAATGTACCATGCTCTATGTCATATATGCCTCCTCACGCTAACCATCTCTTCAATAGACTGACAACAACACCAACTTATTTGAAAAAGATTCTTAAAAGATATCATTTAAATAAAATAAACAATAAATTGAGTTCAAATTGACTATAATATTTGTGTGTTAAGAGAAGCTTCTTTAAAATTTAGGTTTTAAAAGTAAAATCAATGCTTTTGACTCAAGTGACTCTCTTCACTCTCCTTATTCCCCAAGTTGGAAGGGTAAGAAATTACATAGGAGGAAGGGAGCGAGGGAGATAGATCACCTTTTTCATTGACAATTTCTTCCAACCAAGGGATACATATCCTTTCCCCCTTCCTTCACCCCTCGCTCTATCTTTACAACCCTACAGTTTGTATTATTTATCAATTAAATTAAGTAATTCAATAAATTTATGGACTTGGGATTCCAATTCCTTTATTAAGAAGAGGAAGGGAACAAATCCAGTATGCTTTTCCTAACCCTAACCCCTACTTAGAACCTACTGTACAAATCAAAATTGTAAAGCTACGAAATGAGTCCGGAGTTGAAAAGAGTGGACCTTTCTTCCCAGGCATTTCCTTGCCGTCCTTCACATAGAACTCTCTGATGTCAACCACAACGTTCCCCTGCCACTGCCGCACCGAAACCTTCCGATTCTTTGAAATCTACAACTCGAACCCACCACATATCAGATGAAGAAATTCAGGACCTTACCTGTTCCAGAACAAGAAAAGGCATCTAGGGTTGCAAGCAGAGAAGAACCGTACCTCACAGACGGTGATGCCATCCTCTCCCCCGCTCTCTTCAGAATCTCTCTTAGGGAACTTCCTGGAGCGGGAAGCTTCAGCGTTGCCAGCAGAATCTCCTTCGGACTTCCTCTTCCACCCTTTCCTCCACATATCTACTACACTCCCGCCGCTCTGCCTCTCCCTTACCAGGAATTTGATGAGATGAAGATATACGAATTTCCTATGCTCCGGACCTCCACTCCCGGACCAGTCGGGACCTATGCAATTTTATTTTAATCTGAGATTATGTTATTTAGAGTTTTATTTTTAAAAAGGATGTATTATATGTATGAATAATGTACCGTTCAACGAAAAATTAAAGGAATACCTCATAGAATAATGTACCGTTCATCGTACTCCCAAGTTATAGTTTAATTATGGGCAGCGTCGAGCCGCCCATAATGATCGGGCGACAATTGGACGTATACGTGTTGACTGTCAGTCTGTCACGCCATTTTTTAAGATTTTCCTTGAGTTTTTTCTTTGAGCGTATCATTACTCTATATGCATTTAGGATTTAGGAGTTGGAATATAATGAATTTAAGCTAATAAGGTTTTTTCTCTAGGATTTAATCTTCCATCTTGGGTTATAATATTCAAAACAAAATTTTTAGATGTTTAAAATTTTTAGATTTAAGGGTTGGGTTGTGGATTTAAGCCAATAAGAATTTTCCTATAAGGTTAAGTCTTCCCTCTTGGGTTATAAAATTCAAAGATATATTATATATATTTAAGATTTATATGAGAAAATATTAATTTTTAAAAATAAAATAAAAAACAAATCGAGGTGCCTCCCATGCATAGGAGGCGCCCCAATCAGTATTTTTTTAAAAAAACACTCGAGGCGCCTATATATATATAGAGAGAGAGAGATTTGTTATGGATCGTCCGTAGCATTTTGCTGTGAACGAGAACGCAGGTGCATGTATGAATACAGGCCCTTGTGTTTGATTTTTCTTTTTTTTTGAATTTTGTTAACAAATAATTCTTTAAATAATTTTTAATTACCATGTGAGCATCTAATTTTTTTTGTTTGAACACTATAACCCAAAAGGGACTATTGAATCCTAAAAGAAAATCTTATTAACTTAAACTCACTATATCCCAACCCTTAATTTCTAAAATTTTAAACGTTAAATACCTATAATATAACCCATGAGCATCTAAAATTTTTTATTTTGAACGCTATAACCCAAGAGGGATGACTGAACCCTAGGAAAAAATCTTATTAACTTAAACCGCTATAACCCAACTTTGAAATCTTAAAATCTTAAACCTTAAATATACCCCAATTTTTTTAAATAAAAATTAAATTCTTCTATTTGATACAACTCAGGTGCCTGTATTGAATACAAACGCTTGTACAGGCGTCTTGAATCCGCAGCGTCGTGCGGCGAGGAGTCCGCAGCTGAGCAAATTTGTGTGTGTACACACATACGGAAAAGTTATCCTCAACGATAGTTTTTGTGTGTCTGTGTCTGACTGAGGCACCTAAAAAAAGTTTTTTTCTTTTTATTTATACTGAGGCGGCTCAGTACAAGTGGAGATTTTTTTTAAAATTATTTTTTGGGGATATATTATATGTATTTAGAAATTAAAATTTTAATATTTAGAGGTTCGGTTATATATAGTTGGTTTAAGCCAATAAAATTTTCTCTTAGGGTTTATGCTTCTCTCTTGGGTTATAGTGTTCAAGATAAAAAAATTTTAGATACTCAAAGTATATATTATATGTATTTAGGGTTTAAGATTTTAAGTTTAGGGGTTGAATTATAGTAAATTTAAGCAAATAAGATTTTTTATCTAGGGTTCAGGCTTCAAAGAGGTTATAGTGTTCAAGATAAAAAAATTTAGATGCTCATGGAGTATTTTATATATATATAGGGCTTAAGATTTAAGAAAATTTTAATTTAAAAAAGAAAATTCGTTACGTAAACTAAAGCTTGAGGTGACTGGAATTGTTCCAGGTGCATACGGAAATGTCGCTTAGTACATCACCTTCCACAAACACATATATACACACACACATGAAAATGATAAGCTACGAACAAGGTTGCTGCGCACCTTTGCGCCCCCGAGGCACTAGATTGAATCTAAGTGCCCAGCGCTAAGTAATTTTTTAAATTTTTTTGGTATATTATATATATTTAGGGGTTAAGATTTTAGGATTAGCGGGTGCTGATTTATAGTGGGTTTAAGTTAATAAAATTTTCTTTCTAGAGTTTAGACTTCCCTTTAAGGTTGCAAGCGTTCAAGATAAAAAATTTTAGATACTCACGGGATATATTATATGTATTTAGGGTTTAAAATTTTAGGGTTTGGGGATTGGGTTATAGTGAGTTAAGTAAATAAAATTTTCTCTCTATGGTTCAAGCTTTCCTCTTGGGATATAGTATCAAGATAAAAAATTGTAGATGGTATATATATTTAAGGTTTAAGATTTAAAAAATATTAGTTTTAAAAGAAACTTATCATTGAGGCATTTGGTCACTGTTTTAAAAAAAAAAGGATTTACGAAGGCGCCACCGATGCATAGGAGGCACCTAGAGTTTGGAACACACGGGTGCACGGCAAAAGGTCCACAATATATCGTGTTTATATATATATAGTGATATACTACGGACGGTGTGCTGCGCGAGAACAGGCGCCTTGATTCAATTTTTTTTTAATTTTTAAAAAGGTCCTGGTGTTGCTCCTCCGACGATCAAGCTAGCATAATGCATGTAATCCTTGCGTTAATAAGGCATCACATTGCTATTTAAATATCACATCTTATCACCATACCCTCATTGTATCAAGAGTCTTATTAACTTCCTGACAAACTCATGTGAAATATTAATGATGAAATGGATTCCTGGACAGAAGGCCTATGACTTTTAGGAGTTTAATCTACTAATAGGATATATGATGGGTTGAGAGAGGGGAGGAGCTCAATCCCCGAGAGTACTCAGTTAGGGAGTTGGGCCCTTGAGATGTTTGATCGAAGTTATTTGACCGGCTTGTGAAGGGGAGCAAGGCCCTGAGAATACTTGGTTGGAGAGTTGGGCCCCGATGACATCCGATCTAGGAGCTTGCCACCTGGGATGTCTGATCGGAGTTATCCAATCGGCTTGTAAAGGGGATTAGAGCCCTGAGAGTACTAAGTTGGGGAGCCGGGCTCCTAAGCTATCTGATTGAAGACTTCCGATCAACTTATCGAGAGTTCGCTAGATATGCTTACTCAGATTATCCCACCTTTGTCTTTGATTGTCACATATTCTAACTTGTTGACCCTCCGACTCCACGTGAGGCTATCCATTATTCGTCATGTTAGTCATTTTAATTTCAAGCAAGATCAAGTAAAATAGTCGACAATCACATGGTCTACACTCTCGGAACCGTTATATAAACTTGTGATTGTCTAGAATCCATGGTGTTACACTCTTTCTCTCCAAAATGAATACGTTGTAAGTTCTGTTTAGGATTTAAGATCTAAAGTTGAACATTTGATTAAAATCAAATTGATCGAATCAAAATCAAATTAATTAAACTTTTTTATAACTCAAATCGATCAAAATTTATCATTAAAATTGAAAAAAAATCAAACCAATATAAAATCTATTAATTCAATCAATTACTAAATTAATCGAATTTCTCTATTCGATTGATATTCCATGATCAATCGACTTTTACAACAATTGATTTCTAATCCACAAATTGTACAGATTTCTAAACAAGCTGTAGTCGGCCTCAACGAACTACAGAGAGACATGGGTCATGATGAGCTCTCCCACTTTTCCATGATGGGCTCCCCGAGGTATTTTGCCCCTCCCGCACAGATAAATATCAAATATCTGCTCATTTTTTCTCTTTTTATCCTACTATTTAGGATACCATGATGACTTAAACATCGGAAGAATGTCATCTCTGACATATGTTATTCCTCGTAGAGTCGATCACATTGGGAGAAGGAAGCCTTTCAACAATCTCAAAAGTTTCGTCAGTGATCTCAAATGAGGTGGCAGACCTATGCTGCATCAAACTATAACAAGTACTTCAAGCGAAAGTTCTATGCTTTCAGAATCAGTTAATACTATATATGAGTGAAACAAGCGTCCATTTGATCACAGATAAGGAAGTACACCAATAGATTCATACAAGTCTTCTCTGCTAGGGAAGCTTAACCAAAATCAGTAAACAAGTCTTGGTTCGAAATCAGCAAAATCGACCGATCCAGATTCGACCGGAGGCATGAGGTAGGCAGCCACAATCTCCGAAACCAGTGCTGCGACAAGAGGTACCTTCTTCAGGTTCTTCACAACAGGAAGGTCCTGGCTTTCTCCAACAGCAATCAGCTTCTTGTTGATCTCCACCATTCTATCCAGCTTCCTCTTGAACTCAGGGTTCTCAACATCTAAAACAGCCGGGAAGATTCTTGCGGTTGTGCGGTTCGTCTGAGGAAATCAGATTCAGCAATCAACAACATTGTAACCGAAGTGCATCAAGTGAAACAAGAACATGAATTCAGCTACCTCGATGATGACATGCATGTCGAATTCTTTGGTATTGAGACCGATGCCTTCGTAAAAAGATGTTCGTTGGCAATCGTTTAGGTACATGGTCACATAAACCTGCAATGGATCAAGGTACTCGTACTGTTAGATCAGTCATAGATTGAAGACTGAAACAGGTCTATGCTTACAGATAGGCAGAAGAATCTGGACCACAGTTTGGCCTTCCAATCATTGAGGAACTGAGGCTGAGCTTTCATCAGAGCAGAGAAGAAGTCTCCGTGCCGGTTCTCATCCTGGCACCAGTTCTCAAAATACTTGAAGATGGGATACAATTGGAACTCAGGATTAGCCTTCAGATGCCGGTAGATGGTGATGTACCTCCAGTACCCAATCTTTTCCGATAGATATGTCGCGTAGAAGATGAACTTTGGCTTGAAGAATGTGTACTTCCTAGCCTTTGTGAGGAAACCCAGATCCAGAGCCAAGTTGAAGTCGGAGAGGCCTTTGTTCAGGAACCTGCAGAAAGTTTCAGATTGCAAACTCATGATGTTTGTGCTAAAAACTTGATTTGTGTCCAAATCTTCAAAAGGGACAATTAGAATGTAGCTGCTGCTATTATCCAGTTGCCACACAATTATAGCTACAACTACTTATAGCAATTATGATTCCATAGCTGCTACAACATGAAATTGGCAATGTTGACTAGAGATAAAACGTCCATAATTTTATTAGTATTAATCAAAGTCGAAGTGCTCTTATGACATTATATCAACCTGTGTCGATCATAGATGAAGTATTGCTTTATTACTATTATTGATTAGCATTTAAATGTCTATATTGCAGTAATTTGGTATTGATCAAAGTTGAAGTACCCATGTTGTAGCAGCTATGAACCCGAAACTGCTATAATAGCGCAAACAATAAAGTGTAATACAAGATGAAGTGCTCTTTTTGATAATAAATCAAAAAGGAGTGTGGAGAGCCCTTTTGATTTTGCCCCCCAAAAAAGCATGAATTTTGAATAAACATCCCTATAACGAGTGATTACGAGTATTAAGAACAAATTATCAAGAACAAATGGGTGGGTTACTAACCCGGCATGCCTTGCTTCATCTCTTGACATGAGGGAGAAGATCTCGGCGACCACTGGGTTAGTTTTCTGCTCCAAAGTGTTTCCCAGAATCAGAGAAATGATCAGATGAAATAGTAAAAAAATATGTTGAATTTCCTTCCTGTTCTGAAGGAAAGATTTGTATGAAAAGGCAGGGGGAAAAAGATGAGACCTTGAGTCTTCGACCGAGCTCCTTGTAGAGGAGGAAGCCGGAGAACTCGGCGGTGCAGGAGCGCTCGAGGAACTCGACGAAGATCTTGCGGAGGGGGCCCTGCATCTTGTCGGCGGCCTCCTTGAACTCCGGGTTGCGGACGAAGTGCGTCTGGTTGTAGTCCGTCTTGAACTCGTTCAGCAGCGCCTCGAACTCCGCCTGGTTCAGGTTCTTGTTCATCTCCGCGTTGAAGAGCTGCTCCATCTCCTCGAAGTCCGTCGTGTAGAACCTCGGAGTCAGCAGCGTCTCATTGATCTCCGTCGTCTTTCCCGACTTTTTCTTCTTCGGCCCCGCGGACGGAGGGGCGGCGGCGGCCGAAGCTGAGATTCGCAAATGGCGAGGCCGAAAAGTGGCGACTTTGGAGCTCGCCCGGCCGCTGAACTTGGGCATGGGGTGGAAGGACTTCACTAAAGCGAGCTCCGCCGCAGCCGCCGCCATTGTCGCCTCTGCAAATAGCTCCTTGACTGAGCTTTAGAGGGAAGAATTCGGAGGAGGTGGAAGAGAGGGAGAAGGAGCGACCGGTGAGCGGCGGAGGGAGAGCGAGGAAATCTCGGGGTGGATTTAGGGCTATAAGAGAGGTAGAGATCGGATCACCCACAATCCCAGTAATCCATATTTACCAATTGGACGAGAACACGTGGCAAGAAAATCTTATGTGGTTTTTTGGATAAAATAATATATAATAGTGGCTCAAATCGTTTACACGTGTCCATATTGAATCCAGTTCAGAAGAATGCGATAGAATGATATTTTATTTATTTATTTTTATAAATAAGTGTCATGTGCATGCCCGATTAATATTAGTGGTTATCTTCTCCCTTAAATTCATGCATCGAAATTTGAAAACGCTCACGATAACGATGTTTCTGTACCCGTAACCGGGAGCTATATGATCCCATAAAAAATGATTAATTATTATTTTAAATATTTATAATTATCTTTAATTATAATATATTTTATAATTTTTTTAAAAAAAATGAGATTCATCTAGGACGTTGGGCGATTGTCTATCGCGAATGTTTTTTAATTTATTTTGATGACCAATAAAATATTTTTATGAAATCAAATCGACCATCTAAAATTAAACGTTATCCAATCATATTAATCATTTTTACCATTATAGAGTTGTTCCTGTCTCATTTTTAACTCTGTAAGTAACTAAATTTCCATCGATAAGATGCACCACAACTACTGCTAGATCAATGATCATGAAAGAAGTCTGGGGGACGATGCACTACTAGTAGCGCCCAGATGGATAACTCATGGACCGAGTGTTCGATTTTCACGATAAATATTTTTGAACGCCTGTAGTGTTTGGGTCATGGACATCTATATTTTTGAATTTATTTTCATAATCGATAAAAAAAACCTTTATAAAATGAATTTCTAAAATTATTCGAATCATAAGAATTAAGGGGCTGCTTGGTTGGAGTTTAGGTAGGGATAAGGAATGGAAATGAAAGTTATTTCATTCTATATATGATGTTAGACATGTGTTGCCTGAGATTTTGGATTCGAGCCCTCTTCGCAACAAATAAATCCCTCCTTTATCGGGCGCCTGGTTTTTAAAATTTTGCTCGAGGTTGGAAAAACCACGTTAATATTTTTTTTAGGTGTTTGAAAGGGCTCAATGGGAATTAAAATAAGAATATCATATCCTAGTTTTGATTCTCTCTCCCTCCTGGATATCAACTTTTCATTCCCCCGTCCCCTAAGCATGCCGCGCCCGAAGCCTCATCACACCGCAATCCTCTTCTCTCCTCATCACCCGAGAGAAAGTTTCTCTTCTCCTTCACAAGTTTCCTCCGACGCCGAAGACCTGCTGTGGTTTCCGTCCTTGTGCGAGCGAGCCCGACGTCGACTCCCTCTCGATCGCCGATTGCCCTCTTCTCTCCTCATCGCCTGACACCCAACCTTTCTCTTTCCCTCTTCACACGCGGCTTTCCTCTCTTTGTTTGAGCATCGCCGACCTCCTTCCCTGCATAGGTGATCCCTTCCATCCTCGTGCGAGCGAGCCCCTAATGGGAATAATGTTCATTCCAATATATATACCAAACACCAGCAATCCAGCAATCATTCTCATTCCCTTTAACCCCTCAATTAAAGTCATTCATATTCTCATTCCGAATATATAACAAGCGTCCCTAAGTATCGGGATAACAAAATCATCCAAGAGGTATGCAACTCACGAGATCAGTACACGGTCAGTCGGATCGACTTAGTATGTTGGCGGGTGAGGAGTCCTGAACTTGCCACGCAACTTCTGTGTTGGCTGAATCTAACCTTGCCACACGACTCTTGCGTCGACCAAATCTCAACTTTGTTCCACATGTGACACAACGGATAATTATTGACTTCGTTGATTCACACATGAATATCGGAATCAATACTTCTAATTTCTGTTGATTTGAAGAAGAATGTTAGGAAATAAGCAAACATACTCAACATTTGAGAAAAACGACGCAACTATAAATTTTATTAATCAAAAGTTTCCTTACATCGACCCAAACAATTATTTATATAGACTACAAACCTAAAACACAAATAAAAGAAAGAAATCCTGACATAAAGGAACATTTTAAATGTACTACAAATTTAAATTTTCATAAACAATCTTAAAAAATATATAAAAGATAGAAATTAACAAAAATATCCTAAATATCAAACTTGATAAATATAATTAATAAAAAGATTAAAATTGTTTTTTTTTCGCTGGAGTGCGTACAGTTGTCACAACCCTACCCACTCGGTCACACAGATGAGATGTGTTGGCGGCTTGACTGGCGTCAGGGGTGACACATGTCATTGCATCATATGCATACGTATTTTATTTATGTATTTTCTTGTGATTGTTATATTTATATGAGCTATGGTTGTTGCACTTGATTGGCATGCATGTATATCTTAGTTTTATTGTTGTTGCGTTGTTTTATATCTGTTTGTTGTTATTCGGTTTTATAACATGTTGTATAATATATGTTATGCATGATTAGGTATTCATATATTCTTATGGATTGTACTCTATTGATTCTCTACTTTGTTATCTTTATTATGTCATGCTTATTGTCTACTCATATACCCGCTGAGTCCGCCCGGACTCACCGCCCCTGCTTTTTATTTTTGTTTCAGATAGTAGGTAGTTGCGTTTTCTTGGAGCTAGAAGAGGATCCAGTCGCCAGTCCCTCAATCCCACCGTGTCGGTTTGGTTTGATTTGATTTAGTGTCTGATTATTTTCGCAGTTATTTTTATTTGTCAAGTATCGGTTTGGTTTTGTCGTTATTACTGGTATGTAAACTTTCTTTATGTTAATGATGACTAAGTCATCCATTTATTTTGTTTCGATATAAACTGCGTGGATGTATCTTTTATTTATTGTTGTGATGCCAGCCGCTTGTGGCTGAGCTATATTAGTGGTGTGATATGTATTTATGTCCCAATTTGTCCGTCGTACAGGGGAGATGATGTCCGATTTTTGAGTAAGCATGCTCCTCTGGGATTGTGACAACCTGTGTAACTTATAAAATTGATTTTAATATAAAAGGGCATAATGTGATGATTATTTGGCAAAAGTGTAATTAAAATCATAGTGTTCTATTTTCTATAGAATCTTTCTTCTCACTTTTATAAAGTTAGTTTTATCCAATGTTAAAGTTATCCATAAATAGAGTATAAAAAGAATAGTGATTGAGAGTTATAAATAATAATAATAATAATAAAATAACTCCCAAGAGAAATTCACTTTTGAAACTATGGCATAAGATATATAAAGCTTATATTTTCCATTGTCAAAAACACTAAAAATAAAAAAGATAGAGAGGAGAGAGAAAGAGAAAGGAGTTATGTATATCAAGCATCTTGTACATTATGGATCCAGGTATGTCTTCCTTATAATTTCTCATTTATAAATATTTACATATTCAAGTTTCTTTTCGAATGTTATAGTTTCTAATAGGAAAAACATAGGAGTGGTCGTTGATCCTAGCTTCCATGTGTTTCACTCATCTCTATACCTCGACTACGATTTTTCATAGACGGCTTCCAAATATTTGGGTCCAAACGAGAGTTGACTTTCACCGAGTGTGGTCATCTTCTTCAAATAAGCTTTGGACGAGCCTCGTGATGTGTTCGTTCCTATGGAGAATAGAACATATCATAAGGCTTGCTGGGAGTTAACCCAATGACCTCCCTCCGATGCCTAAGTTATCATGGAGCCCAAAAAACTAAAATAAAATAGAGAAATGATAAGAAATGTTGTAAAGTAAATGAAATAGTAGAGCATATGAGATAGTCATCCAACCTCCTCCCCTTATCTTTTCCCCTCCCCCTTACCTTTATAGAGAGAAGCCTAAGAGACTCAACTCACTAAAGGGTTATTAAGGGGTGTTGTTATAACCGTCATGTCCTTTAACGTTAGTAATTATATTGATGTGTTCTTTAATGTTAGTAATCGTTGCATGCCGGGAACTCAGAAGGTTGACAGGTTCGAAGGTCGATAGGTTTGGAGATCGGTAGTTCGACGAGTCGACAAGCTGTGAGGTCGGCAGGTTCGGAAGTCGACAACTCGACGAGTTGGCCAGCCAAGAGGTCTGCAACTCACAAGATCACTACTCGGTCAGTCGAATCGACTTAGTATGTTGGTGTGTGAGGAGTCCTGAACTTGCCACACAACTTCTGTGTTGGCCGAATGTGACCTTAGCTTGCCACACGATTCTTGCATCGACCAAATCTTAACTTTGTTCCACATGTGCATGACACAACGGATAATTATCGACTTCGTTGATTCACATATAAATATTGGAATCAATACTTCTGATTTCTGTTGATTTGAAGAAGAATGTCAAGAGATAGTTAAACAAACTCGACATTTGAGAAAAACAACGCAATTATAAATTTTATTAATCAAAAGTTTTCTTATATCAACCCAAACAATTGTTTATATAGACTACAAACCTAAAACACAAATAAAAGAAAGAAATTCTAACATAAAGGAACGTTTTAAACGTACTACAAATCTAAAATTTCATAAACAATCTTAAAAAATATAAAGATAGAAATTAATAAAAATATTCTAAATATCAAACTTGATAAAAATAATTAATAAAAAAATTAAAATTGTTCTTTTTTCAATGTTGACCGAATCTGACCATGTCACAAAACTTTTGCATCGACCAAATCTTGACTTTGTTCCACATGGTTTCTGTATTGACCTAGTTAAGGTTTCACCACGTGAACACCTACTTATCCCTTAATCACATACCAATATGAACATCAAAATTTACTTAGTTCGTAATTCTCAGGTTGCTATGTTCAACGTCTATACACATCATTGTCTATTATCTTTCTCCTAGTCGACCAAGATTAGAAGTAGAGAAACCTCTTAATAGAATGAATGGTACAAGATAATAAATAAGGAAATAAAGAAGTTCGTAAAGAGAAGACAATTTAAAAAAAACAATAGGTCCACTTTCTTGATGGCCTCTCTAGATTCTGGTATATAGGTGAAAAGTGTATGATGGAGATATATTAGATCACCGTTCTCAGGAATTGACTTCTGATTATTACGTCAAAAATATCATATTCATAATCAATGTCTATGCTACGCTAAGACAATTTAAAGCTCTATATTTATGTTTTGTGTTCAGTTCTCGAGAACTTGGTCACATTTTATAGCCTCTGATCCTGTCGCCGAGCGTAGTGGAGCCGCAACCGGAATGACGGTGTAGGGATGAACGACGTAGATGCTGACGGGGCGTCCTCGCGCAGAATGGCAGCTTCGTGAGGGGTATCCTCCGACCGAATGGAAGTGGATGTCGCCTGGTGCAGGGCCGGCCGACGAGAGGTGAACCTGCTGAGGAAGATGACCGTTAGCAACCCAGCCGGGAGACGTCCCGGCAAGGCACTCCGACGGTCAAGTCAGTACTCCGAGGAACAGTAGAAATAATGGAGCACTGGAAAGATAAGAGGATTCGCGCGAGTATGTCTGCGTACCTGAGAATGAGGAGTGGAGTGGCTTATATAGCCGGGGAAAAGGACCAGGCATGGCCTGTGTCAGGATCTTCTGACAGGGTCAGAAGATGTGGTATGGTGCTGTCGATATGGGTATGGCCTGTGTCAGGATCTTCTGACAGGGTCAGAGGATATGGCATGGTTGTGTCGACTGTAACCATCCTTTTTTGTCGTATACTATTTGTCTTATGCGAGGACAAAGACAGGTTACGGTAAGGCGGCGCCTGTCAGAGAGTGTCCGTTCGTACGAGGAGTGACATCCTGCTACCTGCAGCTGGTGCAGGTATATATTGTCCTTTTCTCAGGGTGATTCCGAGAGAGTGCCTGAGTGGATATCCGGACGGTTCGACCGGATGGGTATCAGGCCCGGGCATAAAGGACTGCCGGGCGGATGCACTCGGCTGAACGAGGCAGGTAGGCCTTACTGTGGCCGGGCGGATGCACTCGGCTGAACGAGGCATGTATGCCTTACTGTGGCCGGGCGGATGCACTCGGCTGAACGAGACATGTAAGCCTTACTGTGCCGGGCGGATGCACTCGGCTGAACGAGACATGTAAGCCTTACTGTGGCCGGGCGGATGCACTCGGCTGAACGAGGCATGTAAGCCTTACTGTGGTCGGCCGGGTTTGACCGGCTGGGAAGGCTTTGGGCCCGGTCTGAATGTCTGTTGAGTCGGCTGCTCGTATAATGACGTGGACCCTGAAGCAGGCCAGGTCGTTCGCCACGTTGGCTGCCCGTATCGTGCAAAATATAGGGCAGGATCAATAGCCTTCCCCTCGAGTCTAGTCGAAGGAGGCGATCAGTCCGACTGACTGGACTACAAGTGTGTACAACCATCCTGCGGCCGGGCGTTGTCTGCCCTTTCAATATCCGGCCGGCTTACCACGATGCTCAACAGCTGGTGCTGAGTATGTTTGCCCTGTCTGGGCGGAAGAAGATCGTTAGTCAAGAGAGGCGTGGGCCGCCACGCACCCTTCTTTTTTAACGAGGCCGTCCGGCTGGACGAAGCATGATAGGGAAGCGTGGGCCGCCACGCATTCCCGACTAGTCATCGACCTAATGAAGATGTCCGGGCGGCTGAAGATTCTGACCGGAGGAACGTGGGCCGCCACACGCCCGGTCGGGGAACCAAACCAGGTCTATAAATATGTTAGGCTTCTCAAGCCTCTGGATGGACCAATCTTCCACGTGGGCTGCCACGCTTCCGACCGTGAACCAGTCCAGGCTTCCGAGTGGGCTGACGCGAAGAGTCAGTCGCCGACTCAGGCTTCCAAAGGGGACCAGCCTTCGGCGTTGGGTCGCCACGCTTCCGGTCGGGAACCGCCTTTAGGCTTCCGGATGGGCCAATCTTTCACGTGGGACGCCACGCTTCCGACCGGGAACCAGTCCAGGCTTCCGAGTGGGCTGACGCGAAGAGTCAGTCGCCGACTCAGGCTTCCAAAGGGGACCAGCCTTCGGCGTGGGTCACCACGCTTCCGGTCGGGAACCGCCTTTAGGCTTCCGGATGGGCCAATCTTTCACGTGGGACGCCACGCTTCCGACCGGGACCAGTCCAGGCTTCCGAGTGGGCTGACGCGAAGAGTCAGTCGCCGACTCAGGCTTCCAAAGGGGACCAGCCTTCGGCGTGGGTCGCCACGCTTCCGGTCGGGAACCGCCTTTAGGCTTCCGGATGGGCCAATCTTTCACGTGGGACGCCACGCTTCCGACCGGGAACCAGTCCAGGCTTCCGAGTGGGCTGACGCGAAGAGTCAGTCGCCGACTCAGGCTTCCAAAGGGGACCAGCCTTCGGCGTGGGTCGCCACGCTTCCGGTCGGGAACCGCCTTTAGGCTTCCGGATGGGCCAATCTTTCACGTGGGACGCCACGCTTCCGACCGGGGAACCAGTCCAGGCTTCCGAGTGGGCTGACGCGAAGAGTCAGTCGCCGACTCAGGCTTCCAAAGGGGACCAGCCTTCGGCGTGGGTCGCCACGCTTCCGGTCGGGAACCGCCTTTAGGCTTCCGGATGGGCCAATCTTTCACGTGGGACGCCACGCTTCCGACCGGGAACCAGTCCAGGCTTCCGAGTGGGCTGACGCGAAGAGTCAGTCGCCGACTCAGGCTTCCAAAGGGGACCAGCCTTCGGCGTGGGTCGCCACGCTTCCGGTCGGGAACCGCCTTTAGGCTTCCGGATGGGCCAATCTTTCACGTGGGACGCCACGCTTCCGACCGGGAACCAGTCCAGGCTTCCGAGTGGGCTGACGCGAAGAGTCAGTCGCCGACTCAGGCTTCCAAAGGGGACCAGCCTTCGGCGTGGGTCGCCACGCTTCCGGTCGGGAACCGCCTTTAGGCTTCCGGATGGGCCAATCTTTCACGTGGGACGCCACGCTTCCGACCGGGAACCAGTCCAGGCTTCCGAGTGGGCTGACGCGAAGAGTCAGTCGCCGACTCAGGCTTCCAAAGGGGACCAGCCTTCGGCGTGGGTCGCCACGCTTCCGGTCGGGAACCGCCTTTAGGCTTCCGGATGGGCCAATCTTTCACGTGGGACGCCACGCTTCCGACCGGGAACCAGTCCAGGCTTCCGAGTGGGCTGACGCGAAGAGTCAGTCGCCGACTCAGGCTTCCAAAGGGGACCAGCCTTCGGCGTGGGTCGCCACGCTTCCGGTCGGGAACCGCCTTTAGGCTTCCGGATGGGCCAATCTTTCACGTGGGACGCCACGCTTCCGACCGGGAACCAGTCCAGGCTTCCGAGTGGGCTGACGCGAAGAGTCAGTCGCCGACTCAGGCTTCCAAAGGGGACCAGCCTTCGGCGTGGGTCGCCACGCTTCCGGTCGGGAACCGCCTTTAGGCTTCCGGATGGGCCAATCTTTCACGTGGGACGCCACGCTTCCGACCGGGAACCAGTCCAGGCTTCCGAGTGGGCTGACGCGAAGAGTCAGTCGCCGACTCAGGCTTCCAAAGGGGACCAGCCTTCGGCGTGGGTCGCCACGCTTCCGGTCGGGAACCGCCTTTAGGCTTCCGGATGGGCCAATCTTTCACGTGGGACGCCACGCTTCCGACCGGGAACCAGTCCAGGCTTCCGAGTGGGCTGACGCGAAGAGTCAGTCGCCGACTCAGGCTTCCAAAGGGGACCAGCCTTCGGCGTGGGTCGCCACGCTTCCGGTCGGGAACCGCCTTTAGGCTTCCGGATGGGCCAATCTTTCACGTGGGACGCCACGCTTCCGACCGGGAACCAGTCCAGGCTTCCGAGTGGGCTGACGCGAAGAGTCAGTCGCCGACTCAGGCTTCCAAAGGGGACCAGCCTTCGGCGTGGGTCGCCACGCTTCCGGTCGGGAACCGCCTTTAGGCTTCCGGATGGGCCAATCTTTCACGTGGGACGCCACGCTTCCGACCGGGAACCAGTCCAGGCTTCCGAGTGGGCTGACGCGAAGAGTCAGTCGCCGACTCAGGCTTCCAAAGGGACCAGCCTTCGGCGTGGGTCGCCACGCTTCCGGTCGGGAACCGCCTTTAGGCTTCCGGATGGGCCAATCTTTCACGTGGGACGCCACGCTTCCGACCGGGAACCAGTCCAGGCTTCCGAGTGGGCTGACGCGAAGAGTCAGTCGCCGACTCAGGCTTCCAAAGGGGACCAGCCTTCGGCGTGGGTCGCCACGCTTCCGGTCGGGAACCGCCTTTAGGCTTCCGGATGGGCCAATCTTTCACGTGGGACGCCACGCTTCCGACCGGGAACCAGTCCAGGCTTCCGAGTGGGCTGACGCGAAGAGTCAGTCGCCGACTCAGGCTTCCAAAGGGGACCAGCCTTCGGCGTGGGTCGCCACGCTTCCGGTCGGGAACCGCCTTTAGGCTTCCGGATGGGCCAATCTTTCACGTGGGACGCCACGCTTCCGACCGGGAACCAGTCCAGGCTTCCGAGTGGGCTGACGCGAAGAGTCAGTCGCCGACTCAGGCTTCCAAAGGGGACCAGCCTTCGGCGTGGGTCGCCACGCTTCCGGTCGGGAACCGCCTTTAGGCTTCCGGATGGGCCAATCTTTCACGTGGGACGCCACGCTTCCGACCGGGAACCAGTCCATTCTTCTGATCAAGACTGCCCGGGCGAAGAACTAATCCCCGACATTGAGGAACTTGCCGAACTCTACGGCGGTTTGGCCTGAAGCTTAATCCGGCCAAATGTCTATTGGGGCTCGAAGCGGGAAGTTCCTCGGTTATATCGTCACCGAGCGGGGCATCGAAGCAAACCCGGGCAAAGATAAACGCCATCATGGAGATGCCGGCTCCAAGGAATCTCAGAGAGGCTCAACGGCTGGTCGGACGATAACGGCCTTATCAAGATTCATTTCCCGGTCAGCCGAACGAGGTCTACCTTTCTTCAGACATTACGCCGAGCCACCAGATTTCAGTGGGACGCAGAATGTGACAGGCATTCGAAGAGCTGAAGGCTTATCTGGCTGAGTTGCCTACACTCGCCCGGCCGGAGCCGAAATGAGATTTTATATGTATACTTAGCAGCTTCCACTGACTCGGGCAGCATGGTGTTGGCCCGACAAGAAAAGACTGAACAAAGGCCTGTGTATTTCTTTGCTCACTTATTTAAAGGAGCCGAGTGTCGATACACGACCACCTCGAAAAGCTGGGCTATATACTGTTCTTAGCCGCCCGGCGACTCAGACCATATTTTTATGCTCACCCGATTACTGTATTGACTAACAGTAACTTGGGTCGCGTGCTTACAAATCCGGATGCTTCAGGGCGGCTAGTCAAGTGGACAACTGAGCTGAGCGAATATGACATACAATATCTACCCCGGCCGGCTATCAAGGCTCAGGCCTTAGCCGATTTTCTCACGGAATGGCATCCGATGAAGCCGAAGGCGTATGGAAAGTGTACGTTGATGGGGCATCCTCTCGGCAAGGAAGCGGAATCGGCGTTCTCATGGTTTCACCGAAGAAGAACGGCTACACCTGTCCGTGCGGCTAGAACACAAGGCAACTAATAATGAAGCTGAATATGAAGCACTAATAGCCGGTCTGCAAGCCGCCCGGCATGTCGGCGCCACCCGGGTGTGGCTATATTCGATTCGCAACTTGCTATACAACAACTGGCCGGTAACTTCGAAGTCAACAGCGACCGGCTGCAAGAGTACATCGATGCTATGAGCAGCTGAAGGCGGGTTTCCGGGAGGTACTTTTACAGAAGATCCCTCGAGAAAGCAACTTGAAGGCAGATGAGCTAGCTAAATTAGCTAGTGCAGTCGGATCTTGGGTGGTCCCCGGCCGGCCTGCCATGCCTTATTCGTCATGCAAATCGAGCAGCAGGCGGAAGTTGAATTGGAGACCGATTGGAGAACGCCCTTGATTGCATTCTTGACCAGGGGAAAGTGCCGTCCGACCGGGAGGAGGCTCGTCTGTTCAGAAAGAGAGCCGCGCAATACACTATGGTCGGAGATGTCCTCTATAAACGGCTCACGCCCGGCCATTACTCAAATGCCTTAGCAGTGAAGATGCAGATTATGTGCTTCGAGAGGTCCATATGGGGGTCTGCAGTAATCATTCAGGAGGTAGAGCCACCGCCCGGAAGGCTCTGTTGGCCGGGTATTATTGGCCAACTTTACAGAAGGATGCCGACCGGTTGGCCGCAACTGCATCTTGTCAGAAACATCAGTGCCTGCCACACCGGCCAACCGAAGTAATGAAGACATCGGCTGTCTCTTGCCCGTTCGACCAATGGGGCATGGATATCGTAGGTCCGTTCCGACCGCCCCCGCTCAGAAGAAGTTCTTTTGGTCGCGGTGGATTACTTCTCTAAATGGGTGGAAGCAGAGGCGCTAGCTAGAATCACCGAGCAGCGGTGATTAAGTTCTTTGGCAAAATATTCTATGCAGATACGGGATCCCCACAAGTTGGTGTCTGACAACGGTCGGCAGTTTCAAGGAAGAAAATCAAAGAATGGTGCTCGACTTACGGCATCCATCAGGCTTTTACATCCGTGGCGTATCCACAAAGCAACGGCCAAGCAGAAGTCACCAACCGGAAATCTTGAGAGGGCTCAAAACCAAACTGGATCATGCAGGAACCAACTGGGTAGAACAGCTGCCCGGGGTCCTTTGGGCGAACAGAACCACACCCAGAGAAGCTACCGGGCAAACGCCTTTCCACCTCGTCTATGGCAGCGAGGCGGTGGTGCCGGTCGAGGTCGGCTGTGAATCCGACAGGCGGTTAAGCTATGATGAAGGGAATGATGAAAGAAGACGCTTAGAGCTTGACCTCATAGAGGAAGTCCGGGAAAAAGCAGCCGCCCGGATGTTCACGTACCGTCAGCGCATGAAACAAAGGTACGACCAGAAGGTGTTGCCGCGCTCGTTTCGACCGGAGACCTTGTCTGGAAACGAATAAAGCCGGTCGGTGATGTTAACAAATTACAACCACAGTGGGGCGGACCCTTCAAGAATGTCAGAAATTGCATTCAGGCGCCTACTACTTGGAGGATGAACATGGAAAGAGGCTGAACCGACCGTGGAGTGCCCTACACTTGAAAATGTACAGAGAGCCCTAGAGTAATGAGCTTGTAAACGCCGCATTTGCTATCAAGTCCCGAAAATTCCGCGCTTGCAGCATACCTGACGACATGAGCGTTTACTCAAGCCTGAGTCGCACGACTCCTCAGCCACTGAAGCCTGGATTTCCCGGCGGACGGCGTCACAAAGGCCATCCGGAGCTAAAGGGGCCGACGAAGTGCCAGTGGTCCCCTTTACCATCGACTGATTTCGGCGCTCGGAACCGACTGGTCCGTCGGAACGTGGCGCACGTGAATGGCCTCGACCTAGTTCGACCGACTGGAACCAAAGGTGCCCTGGAAGCCTGAGTCGGCGACTGACTCTTCGCGTCAGCCCACTCGGAAGCCTGGACTGGTTCCCGGTCGGAAGCGTGGCGTCCCACGTGAAAGATTGGCCCATCCGGAAGCCTAAAGGCGGTTCCCGACCGGAAGCGTGGCGACCCACGCCGAAGGCTGGTCCCCTTTGGAAGCCTGAGTCGGCGACTGACTCTTCGCGTCAGCCCACTCGGAAGCCTGGACTGGTTCCCGGTCGGAAGCGTGGCGTCCCACGTGAAAGATTGGCCCATCCGGAAGCCTAAAGGCGGTTCCCGACCGGAAGCGTGGCGACCCACGCCGAAGGCTGGTCCCCTTTGGAAGCCTGAGTCGGCGACTGACTCTTCGCGTCAGCCCACTCGGAAGCCTGGACTGGTTCCCGGTCGGAAGCGTGGCGTCCCACGTGAAAGATTGGCCCATCCGGAAGCCTAAAGGCGGTTCCCGACCGGAAGCGTGGCGACCCACGCCGAAGGCTGGTCCCCTTTGGAAGCCTGAGTCGGCGACTGACTCTTCGCGTCAGCCCACTCGGAAGCCTGGACTGGTTCCCGGTCGGAAGCGTGGCGTCCCACGTGAAAGATTGGCCCATCCGGAAGCCTAAAGGCGGTTCCCGACCGGAAGCGTGGCGACCCACGCCGAAGGCTGGTCCCCTTTGGAAGCCTGAGTCGGCGACTGACTCTTCGCGTCAGCCCACTCGGAAGCCTGGACTGGTTCCCGGTCGGAAGCGTGGCGTCCCACGTGAAAGATTGGCCCATCCGGAAGCCTAAAGGCGGTTCCCGACCGGAAGCGTGGCGACCCACGCCGAAGGCTGGTCCCCTTTGGAAGCCTGAGTCGGCGACTGACTCTTCGCGTCAGCCCACTCGGAAGCCTGGACTGGTTCCCGGTCGGAAGCGTGGCGTCCCACGT
>JAGFNQ010005502.1:40197-197016 GCA_024364735.1 Boesenbergia rotunda
ATTTCAGGCCCAGCGTGGCCTGAAATTTTTTATTTCAGGCCCACGTTGGGACCTGAAATCTTTTGATTCAGGCCCGACATGAATTCAAATTTTTTTCTATTTAAAAAATATATTAATATAAAAAAAACCCTATCAAAACACTTAATTTTAGATTCAAACGCAGGGCCTAAAGTCATCCTAGGAGGGTTTGAAGTCAATAACTTCAGATCCTATAAACAAATAATTTAATAAATAATAATTAAATATAAAAAATATTTTAAAATTAAAAAATTTTTAGTGAGGGCCTGAAGTCATCAGTGACTTCAGGCCCTCTATCTGAAGAAATTTTCCCTTAGCCTGAAGTCGTCCGACTTCAGGCCTAAGGAGGGCCTGAAGTCTGATGACTTCAGGCCCAAGGAGGGCCTGAAGTCTGATGACTTCAGCCCTCCAACATTAAATATATAAAAATATAAAAAATATTTAAAAAAAAGGTATAATATATAATTACATAATAATAAAATGTTATAGAAGTAGTTTAAGTATATCAGTGAGTTTTGAGCAAAACTCACTGATGGACCTATCATATTTGGAATTCTGAAAACTCTATATCAGTAGACAGGGTTGAGCTAGGAGATGAGATTTTGGGTGCCGAAACCTCTAATCTTGCTGTATCACCAATGCTATAGGAGTGGTTTAGGTATATCAGTGAGTTTTGAGCAAAACTCACTGATGTACCTACAATATTTGGAATTCTGAAAACTCTATATCAGTAGACAGGGTTGAGCTAGGAGATGAGGTTTTGGGTGCCGAAACCTCTAATCTTGCTGTATCACCAATGCTATAAAAGTGGTTTAGGTATATTAGTGAGTTTTGAGCAAAACTCACTGATGGACTTACCATATTTGGAATTCTGAAAACTCTATATCAGTAGACAGGGTTGAGCTAGGAGATGAGATTTTGGGTGCCGAAACCTCTAATCTTGCTGTATCACCAATGCTATAGGAGTGGTTTAGGTATATCAGTGAGTTTTGAGCAAAACTCACTGATGGACCTACCATATTTGGAATTCTGAAAACTCTATATCAGTAGACAGGGTTGAGCTAGGAGATGAGATTTTGGGTGCCGAAACCTCTAATCTTGCTGTATCACCAATGCTATAGGAGTGGTTTAGGTATATCAGTGAGTTTTGAGCAAAACTCACTGATGAACCTACCATATTTGGAATTCTGAAAACTCTATATCAGTAGACAGGGTTGAGCTAGGAGATGAGATTTTGGGTGCCGAAACCTCTAATCTTGCTGTATCACCAATGCTATAGGAGTGGTTTAAGTATATCAGTGAGTTTTGAGCAAAACTCATTGATGGACCTACCATATTTGGAATTCTGAAAACTCTATATCAGTAGACAGGGTTGAGCTAGGAGATGAGATTTTGGGTGCCGAAACCTCTAATCTTGCTGTATCACCAATGCTATAGAGTTTTCAGAATTCCTAGCTCAACCCTGTCTACTGATACAGCAAGATTAGAGGTTTCGGCACCCAAAATCTCATCTCCTAGCTCAACCCTGTCTACTGATATAGAGTTTTCAGAATTCCAAATATGGTAGGTCCATCAGTGAGTTTTGCTCAAAACTCACTGATATACCTAAACCACTTCTATAGAATTGGTGATACAACAAGATTAAAGGTTTCGGCACCCCAAATCTCATCTCCTAGCTCAACCCTGTCTACTGATATAGAGTTTTCAGAATTCCAAATATGGTAGGTCCATCAGTGAGTTTTGCTCAAAACTCACTGATATACCTAAACCACTTCTATAGCATTGGTGATACAGCAAGATTAGAGGTTTCGGCACCCCAAATCTCATCTCCTAGCTCAACCCTGTCTACTGATATAGAGTTTTTCAGAATTCCAAATATGGTAGGTCCATCAGTGAGTTTTGCTCAAAACTCACTGATATACCTAAACCACTCCTATAGCATTGGTGATACAGCAAGATTAGAGGTTTCGGCACCCAAAATCTCATCTCTTAGCTCAACCCTGTCTACTGATATAGAGTTTTCAGAATTCCAAATATGGTAAGTCTATCAGTGAGTTTTGCTCAAAATTCACTAATATACCTAAACCACTTCTATAGCATTGGTGATACAGCAAGATTAGAGGTTTCGGCACCCAAAATCTCATCTCCTAGCTCAACCCTGTCTACTGATATAGAGTTTTCAGAATTCCAAGTATGGTAGGTACATCAGTGAGTTTTGCTCAAAACTCACTGATATACCTAAACCACTCCTATAGCATTGGTGATACAGCAAGATTAGAGGTTTCGGCACCCAAAATCTCATCTCCTAGCTCAACCCTGTCTACTGATATAGAGTTTTCAGAATTCCAAATATGGTAGGTCCATCAGTGAGTTTTGCTCAAAACTCACTGATATACTTAAACTACTTCTATAACATTTTATTATTATGTAATTATATATTATACCTTTTTTTAAAATTTTTTTATATTTTTATATATTTAATGTTGGAGGGCCTGAAGTCATCAGACTTCAGGCCCTCCTTAGGCCTGAAGTCGGATGACTTCATGACTAAGGGAAAATTTCTTCAGATAGAGGGCCTGAAGTCACTGATGACTTCAGGCCCTCACTAAAAATTTTTTAATTTTAAAAATATTTTTTATATTTAATTATTATTTATTAAATTAATTATTTATTGGATCTGAAGTTATTTGACTTCAAACCCTCCTGGGATGACTTCAGGCCCTGCGTTTGAATCTAAAATTAAGTGTTTTGATAGGTTTTTTATATATTAATATATTTTTTAAATAGAAAAAAAATTTGAGTTCAGGTCGGACATGAATCAAAAGATTTCAGGCCCAACGTTGGCCTGAAATAAAAAATTTCAGGCCCACGCTGGGCCTGAAATAAAAATTTCAGGCCCACGCTGGGCCTGAAATAAAAATATTTCAGGCCCAGCGTGGGCCAAAATAAAAATATTTCAAGCCCAGCGTGGGCCTGAAATCTACCACGGTCAGTTTTTTTCAAAAAAAATATGTATACATTAATATATTTATTAAATATTATTTAATATATTAATTTCTATTAATCAAATATAAAAATCATTTATTTATATTTTTAAATCTAACCGTTTGTTTCTAAAAACTTTTTATACATTAATATATTTATTAAATATTATTTAATATATTAATTTCTATTAATAAAAAATAAAAATTATTTATTTATATTTTTAAATCACGTTGGATGAGAAATTTTTAAAGTGAAATATTTTTTTAATTTTTACCTTACGTTTTTTAATTTAGCGCCGATTCCATTAGATATTATTTTAAAATAAAAGTCAGTAATTAAGTCACGTTGCATGTGCTGACGTCTCAGAATTTATTACTGAGAGAGAAAGATAAAGGCAATAGATAACAGGAGGGGTATAAGAAGAAGTTCACTATAATGAGTGCGCCTTTGATGAAAATGAAACTATGGTACGCTGTTTGGTAAATACTTATTCTTGGATATGTCTTTTGGTAAATTACCCTTGCAACAAACAAAACAAGAGAATATTTACCAATTCCCAACATTACAATTCTAAAGGAATAAAAAGCTGAAGCCCTCACACATGGTGACGACTAGAGAAATCGAAACCTCCCTAGGGCATCTTCAATACAAGATTTGTAAGAGATTTATAAAATTAAAAAAGTTGAATTAAAAAGTTTCAACCTAATAAAAATTCAAATCTACTTTTTTTTTTATCTTAAAATTGATGCAATATACAAGGAATCATGTAACTTTATATATCCACACATGAGGAATCAGGCAACTTTATCTACTTTCAAAAGTCGATTTAAATTTGATCCATTAAATCAACTCGGAGTATTAATGTATCAGTTTGTGTAAATGCTTGCGGCTTTCAATAATATGGTTACCTTGGAAAATGGAATGATTAAGTTCGATCACCTCGATTGGATTTTGATGGTTTGGACATATGTTTTCATTGTATTAAGGGAAAGCAAATCAAACACATGATAAGAAATCTAGTCACAAGAAGCAGTCAATAACTTGAAACGATACACATTGATATTTGTGGTACTTCTGATGCTCCATTTTAGAGTGGTGAAAATTATTTTAATATCTTTATTGATGATTTCTTACGTTATTAGTATTTATACTTACTACATGAAAAATCTCAAGTAGTGGATATCCTTGAGGTATTCGTTAATGAGGTTGAAAGGTAGTCGGATAGAAAAGTGAAAGTCATAATGTTTGATAGACGTGGTGAATATTATTGAAAATATAATAAGAATGGATAATGTCCTGGTCCATTTGTAAAATTTCTTCAAAGTTGAGGCATATGTGCAGTATACTATGCATGTACACCGCAATAAAATGATGTAGCTAAAAGACGAAATCATACTCTTATGAATATGACAGTATGTTAAGTTATATTACTATATCTTTATCTTTATGGATGCATGCATTTAAGACTTGCTATATACTTTCTTAATAGAGTTCCTAATAAAACAACTCCTAAGACTCTTTATGAATATGGATGGGAAGGAAACCTAGTTTAAGATATCTCTATGTTTGTGCCCCGCAAAAATATAAGTATAAAATTCACATGAAAGAAAACTAGCTAGATGCAAGAAACATTAATGGTTACTTCATCAACTATCTCAAAAAGTCAAAATGGTATATATTTTATTATCCTAATCACAATACACGAATAATAGAGTCGGAAAATGCTTGGTTCATTAAAATGGTCAATTAATTGGGAGTGAGAAATCATGAAAAACGGATATTAAAGAAACTTGTGGCGAACTTTCTTCACTTAATATTTCTCCTCAAGTTGTTGTGCCATTTGTTGTATCACAGTTGTATAACATATCAAGGCAACAAAATAATAATATTTAAAACCCACAAAATGATCATATCAATGACGAACCAACTAACATTAATATACAAGTCACAAATGAACAAATGATAGAAGAGACGCAAGAAATAGCGGTAAGGAGATCTGAAAGGTAAAGAAGACCAACTATTTTAAATGAGTATATCATTTATTAAGTTGAACATGAATGTGACTTAGGGAGTGTTTGGGAGAACTTTTGCTTCTTGAAAAGTGATTCTTGTAGAGATTATCTTAAAGTCGGTGAGAAGCTAAAGCATGGAGTGTTTGAAAATAGAAGCTAAAAGCTGATACAAGATAAAGTTTGAGTGTTTGGTGAATAATTGCTTCTAAGCTTAATTTTTAGTTAAATGACAGCAATATCCTTAAACTATATAAATTATTATTTTTAATTATCTAAATATAATTTTGATACACCATCAATAATATTTTATATATTTATTATTATATTTTGAATATTATATCAAAATTAATTTTTTTAGTAATATATATGTTTAAAAAATATATAATTAATAAAAATATAAATATAAAAAAATGATAAATTTATATAAATTTATAAAAAAAATTATGAATATATAAATTATATGAAAATATAAAAAATTTATTTAAAACTATGGTGACAATTATGTAAAATGATAAATTATTAAGGGTATAAATGTCTACTTTTAATTCTAGACCATAAACAAAAAAGCAGAAGCAGAAAAAAGCATCAAATTCTTGCTTCCAGCTTTTGGCTAAAAGTTATAGAAGTTAAAGCAGAATCTGGTATTCACAAACACTCAAAAGTACTTCTATGTAGCAAGAATCTAAAAAGTAGGTAGCAGAAGCTCTCCCAAACACTCCCTTAAGCATTGATGTTCATACAAGCCATGAAAAGTGACAATTCCGAAAAATGGCTCAATACTATTAAAGAAAAGTTAATTTTCCTAGATGACAATAAAGTATGGGAACTAGTTGAGTTGCGTCAAAATTCAAAACAAGTTGGTTGTCAATGGGTTTTTAAGAACAAACGTGACTCGAAATGCAATATCGAAATGTATAAAACTAGACTTATCACCAAAGGATATACTCAAAAGGATGACATTGACTACAAAGACACCTTCTCTCCAGTTTCTAAGGACTTTTTAATGATTGTTTTGACTTTGGCAACTCATAATAACCTACAAAAACACCTTCTCTCCAGTTTCTAAGGACTTTTTAAGGATTGTTTTGACTTTGGTAACTCATGATAACTTGGAACTTCATCAAATGAATGTAAAAACTGTCTTTTTGAACGGTGATATAGAAGAAGAAATTTATATGGATCATCCTAAAGGTTTCATAGCCACAAGAAAAGAAAATTTAGTGTGTAAATTAAAAAAAGTCAATATATGAACTGAAATAAATTTTCAGACAATGATATCTTAAATTCAATGATATTATTACATCGTATGATTTTGAAGAGAATAATGTTGATCGGTGGAGCAAGTGTACTATTTTTGTTTTATATGTTGACGACATTCTTCTTGTTGCCAATGATATCATGTTTTATGATGTAAAGAAATTTGTCACGCCCCCAGAGGCTCATGTTTGCTCGAAAATCGGGTAGCATCTCCCCTGTACGGCGGACAAGTTGGGACAAATATACATAACACTCCATAAAATATTGCTCAGCCACACACGGCTGACATCACAATAGTAAAGTAAATCCACAACCACACAGTTAATATCTTTAAGCAAATTTAAAAAAAGTAGACAGTCTATAATCAAAATAAAACTCCAATATAAATCCCAAAAACGAACACGCCAGTTCAATAACATATAAACATAAATCTACTGCGATAATACCGGATTAATAAAATATATAGAGTCTATGAAATAAAAATGCGGAACTCAAGAAGTGTAGAAAATAAAACAACTATGAAAAAATAAACTAAACCCTGAGACAACTCCAAAACGAATCAACATTGTGGGACTAGCAACTGAATCCTCTCCTGGCTCCAAGTAATGCATCTACCTGCTATCTGAAACAAAAATAGATGGTGGCAGTGGTGAGTTCGGTTGGACTATGCGGGTATATGAGTAGACAAATGCATGATATCAAAAGTTATATAAAGCAACAGAAATAACGGTGTACAGTCTCTAGGAAACAGAGGATATCTAAGCATGTATAAAATAACGTGAGAATATACGAGATAACATAATATCAAACATACATCCATGTCAACCAAATGCAGCAACCATAGCTCATATAAATGCAACAAACACAAGAAAATGCATAAATGCAATAGTTGCACATGATGCAATGGCATGTGTCACCTCTAATGCCAGTCAAGCCGCCAACATATCACATCTATGTGGCCGAGTGGGTTGGGCTGTGACAACTGTACGCACTCCAACGAATACCACAGATATATGTGGTCGAGTGGACAGGATGCTGGGGAACCAACTACTCCAAAAACCCCAAGATAAAGGGGGAGCCACCAACAACTCTGATATCCCTCGGAAACAATGGTGAGGGTGTCAACTGTTTGCCTACAACTCCAACATCTACTGTACATGAGTGGTCGAGTGTGGGGTAATAGAACAGTTTCTCGCACTCTAGCAACTACCACAACAAGTGGTTGAGTGACGAAGCAACTAAATAATTGACAGCGGCTTAATCATATGGAAGCCCAACAGTCGTCAGTATGCAACGGTGCAGGTATGGTGCATGATACCAATATGCGCAAATAACCGAATAACAATGATGCAACGACAAAAGCAATAAATACCAGAAAGCAACGAATGTGCAACTAAACTACTAGGAAGGGTGTCTCTAATGTCAATCATCCTAGTGGTGTTTAATGATCATCTAAGTACTTGCGTACGAGCGATATTTTACAGAATAGAAAATCAATGAGAGACTGTATGGATACAAAACTTTCGATTAAACTCGAAGGTCAAACAAGAAAGTTATCAACGAGCGATATTAAATAACCAACAACAATGATTAAGGTCAAGCAGACTTACTCAGTCATAAAAAGTCATGTATTTAAGGTAAATGAACTACAAGAACACAAAGGAGAAGTACCCGCCTTATTTGTAGAACGTATCCAAGTAATCCTCTCACGTCTAGAAGTCCAAGGCAAATAAATCAATGTCCTGTGCCAAGATCAAGATTTAGCTAATTATACAACTAATTAATTAGGTAAATAAGATACTACACGTAGTTAGGATAAAATCTTAATTACAACGTCTTCTCATAAAACTCACGACCATGGCGATACAAGACCAAGCGCTAAACTACTCTCGGTCCAACCAGAACACAACTCAAACTTACATTTAACTCAAGTAGGAGTCAACACTAAATGTGGGAACTCAAGACCATTGCCATGTAAAAACCAAACTCCTATAACCCATTGCACTCATGACAACAACCAAAATAGGCTCCACCCAAACCATAGGCTACAAGATCAGAAAATAATAGAATAACAACCAGCCCCAATAGAACCTCACGACCACATTTATACATTGGACAGACCAACCCAAAGGAACTCATGGTAGAATTAAAACACAAGTAGAGTAGCGACAGGGAATCAAACTCCAAATTGAACCACAATAAATCTCTGACCATCCCACATAGAGCTAAACAACTCACACACCAAACTCCAAGAACAAGACTTACATAACTAATCAAACCGTGGTTCTGATTATCCCCAATAAAAATTCAAAATTTAAGAAATGCAACCCACAGCACAACAAGGAGCTCCAAACCAAAACAAAACCCTACATTCCAAATCCCAACCGTTCAGATCTTCGATCATCTAAAGCTAAATAAAATCAATTCAACGAATCCCAACTCATAGCGTACCAACCTCAAGAACAGGACAATGAACAATCATTCCACCCCTATTGTTCTATTTAAAACAACACTCAATCAACCGAAAGAAACCTAAATTGAAGAATTCCTTACCTACGCTGGCAAGGATCTTCCTAGCTCCCTCCGACACCAACTCGCGCTGCCAAGAAATCATAGTGTTACTTAACACGACTCGCCGGCTACGGATCTCGAGGGAGGACCAGGTCACCGGTTGAAATCGCAACACCTCCACCAATCCTCTGATCGCTTGACCCAAAGTCGAAGAGGCTCGGTAGTGAGGGCAGGGAAAGAAGAGAAGGGAAGAAGGAAGGTGAGAAGAAGTCGCCGGCAATGAGATCTGAACGAAACTATCGGAGCATTGAGCAGCGTCGGGTGGAGAAGGAGGAGAGGTTGCGGCGTTGGGGGAGGGATTGTGCACGATGGATTCGGCGTCGGGGAAGAAAACGACGGAGAAATGGGTTTCGGGAGAAGTTTAGGGCTTTATAATTAGTTTTGGCTTTTTGAAAAAAGACCCTCCAAGTTCTGATAATTCCAACTAGGCACCTAATTTTTGAAATTTTCCCATTTAAGCCCCTTAGATTTTCAGAATTTAACAAAATTTCTCTCTAAAAACTTTGAAATTAAAGAAATAGGTGAGACATCTTATGTGATAGGAATAGAAACATTCCATGAAAATCACAAGGATTATTAATGGGATTGTCTCAGAAAAATTATATTAACAAAGTATTAGAGAGATTGATCAAAATGGAAAACTACTCTGCAAGAATAATTTCAATTAAAAAATGAGACAAATTTAGAGAAATGCAATGTTCCAAAAATAACTTGGAATGAAAGGAGATGGAGTCTATTCCCTATGCACCAGTAGTTGAAAGCTTAATGTATGTCTAAACATGTGCTCAGCCGGATATCAGTTTTGCTATTAGAATGCTAGACCGATATCAAAGTAATCCTAGGATGAACCATTGAAAATCCGCAAGAAAAGCTCTTAGGTACTTATAAAGCATCAAAGATTACATACTCACATATAGAAAATCTTATCAAGTTAAAGTGATTGGCTACTTGAATCAAACTGTGTTGGATGTATGGACTTAAGAAATCCACATTTTGGTATATTTTCCTCCTAGTAAGAGGAGCAGTGTTATGGAAAAGCGGAAAACTGTCTATAATTGCTACTTCCACCATGGAGGGTGAATTTGTGGCATGATTTAAGGTCACAATTTACACATTGAGGTTGTGGAACTTTACCTTGGGGCTTGGCATTATCAATTGTCTAGATCAGACCACTAAGGATTTATTTTGATAATATCGCAGCTGCGTTGTTCTTTATAAATGGAAAGTACTCAAAAGGTGAAAATCACATGAATTTAAAATACTTATATGTCAAAGAAGAAGTTCAAAAATAAAAGGTGTCAATTAAGCATATAAGAACCGATTGAATGATAGTGGATCTGTTAAATAAAGTATTATTACCCAAAATATTTATTGGTCATGTAAAAATGATGGGTATTATGTATAAGTCCTTGTTAACATCATAGTAATATGGAAACATATGTATGGTAATGAGGCTCATAGTATACGACATTTTTTAATTTAATTAAAGTTATATTTTTGCTTATTTTCTTATTATCCAGGTAGTATACTTGTATTATTTTTGATGTGATAACAGAATGTCTTTAACTAAATATTAAAGACAATTATAGTATTAATAAAAAATTATTGGATTGCGTTGATTTGTAAAACATGGAAGAAATTTTGTCGTTAAATGACTTTTGACCACCATGATCCGATTATATCAATTCAATCAAAGATGATAACTTCAACGTATAGTATGCAATTATGGTTATTGTTGAATTTATAAGTTGTCAAATAAGCCAAGTGTGAGATTATTAGATTGTTTATTAATAATTTATTATGACTTGTGTAAATTATAAAATTGATTTTAATATAAAAGGGCACAATGTGATGATTATTTGGCAAAAGAGTAATTAAAATCATAGTGTTCTATTTTATATAGAATCTTTCTTCTCTCACTTTTATAAAGTTAATTTTATCCAATGTTAATGTTATCCATAAATAGATTATAAAAAGAGTAGTAATTGAGAGTTATAAATAATAATAATAATAATAAATAACTCCTAAGCGAAGTTCACTTTTGAAACTATGGGATAAGATATATAAAGCTTATATTTTCCATCGTCAAAAACACTAAAAATATAAAAGATAGAGAGGAGAGAAAGAGAAAAAAAATTATGTATATCAAGCATCTTATACATTATGGATCCAGGTATGCCTTCCTCGTAGTTTCTCAATTATAAATATTTACATATTGTGAAAATCATTATATTCAAGTTTCTTTTACGGATGTTATAGTTTCTAATAGGAAAAACATCGGAGTGGTCATTGATCCTAGCTTCCATGTGTTTCACTCATCACTATGCCTCGGCTAGGATTTTCCATAGACGACCTCAAAATGTTCTGGTTCAAACGAGAGGTAGATCAATCCCATGAATCTTGCAAAGAGTTGAATTTCACCAAGTGTGGTCATCGATCTTCTTCAAATCAGCTTTGGACGAGTCTTGTGATGTGCCAGTTCCTATGGAGAATAGCACACATCATAAGGTTTGCTGGGAGTTAACCCAATGACCTTCCTTCGATGCCTATGTTATCATGGAACCCAAAAAAATAAAATAAAATGGAGAACGATAAGAAATGTTGTAAAGTAAATGAAATAGTAGAGCATATGAGATAGTCATTCAGCCTCCTCCCCTTGTCTTCTTCTCCTCCCCCTTACCTTTATAGAGAGAAGCTTAAGAGAGTCAACTCACTAAAGGGGTTTTAAGGGGTAACCGTCATGTCCTTTAACATTAGTAATCATATTGATGTGTTCTTTAATGTTAGTAATCGTTGCATGCCGGGAACTCAAAAGGTTGGCAGGTTCAAAGGTCGATAGGTTTGGAGATCGGTTGCTCGACGAGTCGGCAAGCCGGGCGGTCGACAGGTTCGGAAGTCGGCAACTCGACGAGTTGGCCAACCAAGAGGTATGCAACTCACGAGAACAATACTCAGTCAGTCGGATCGACTTAGTATGCTGGCTGGTGAGGAGTCCTGAACTTGCCACACAACTTCTGTGTTGGCTGAAAGCTTGCCACACGACTCTTGCGTCGACCAAATCTCAACTTTGTTCCACATGTGACACAGCGGATAATTATCGACTTCGTTGATTCACGCATGAATATCGGAATCAATACTTCTAATTTATGTTGATTTGAAGAAGAATGTTAGGAGATAGGCAAACAAACTCAACATTTGAGAAAAACGACGCAACTATAAATTTTATTAATCAAAAGTCTCCTTACATCGACCAAACAATTATTTATATAGACTACAAATCTAAAACACAAATAAAAAAACGAAATCCTAACATAAAGGAACGTTTTAAACGTTCTACAAATCTAAAATTTCATAAACGATCTTAAAAAATATAAAAAATAAAAATTAACAAAAATATCATAAATATCAAACTTGATAAAAAAAAATAATTAATAAAAGATTAAAATTATTCTTCTGTTTTTCATTGTTGATCAAATCTGGCCATGTCACAAGACTTTTGCATCGACTGAATCTTGACCTTTGTTCCACATGGTTTCTATATTGACCTAGTTAAGGGTTCACCATGTGAACACCTACTTATCCCTTAATCACATACCAATATGAACATCAAAATTTACTTAGTTCGTAATTCTCAGGTTGCTGTGCTCAACGTCTATACACATCATTGTCTATTATCTTTCTCCTAGTCGACCAAGATTAGAGGTAGAAAAACCTCTTAATAGAATGAATGGGACAAAGATAATAAATAAGGAAATAAAGAAGCTCAAAAAGAGACGACAATTTAAAAAAAAAAACAATAGGTCTACTGTCTTAGTGGCCTCTCTAGATTTCAAGTATATAGGCGAAAAACGTATGATAGAGATACATTAGATCATCGTTCTCAGGAATCGACTTCTGATTATTACGTCAGAAATGTCATATTCATCGTCTATGCTACGCTCTGGGAATAAAGAAGACATTTTAAAGCTTTATATTTATGTTTTGTGGTCAAGTTCTCGAGAACTTGGTCACATTTTATAGCCTCCATCTCTGCTATTCGCTTTGCTGACGCGGAATTGCTCTGATTCTCAAAATTTTCTAAGTCAACCCGTTAGTCTCATCCCTGAGTAGTAAATTTTCTTCTTGTTGTTGTTGACGTGGCAACCTTCGAAGGGCATCAGCAATGAGGTGAGTTAGCCCCAATGCTGACGACGGAGAGGGAGCTCTCTTAGTCCGACAACGGAGTAGCTCCGCCTATTCGTCGTTTGCTTTATTTTTTTAAAATTAAGATATTTTTATATTTAAAAATTGATTAAAATAATTTATTTTAAAATTTAGTAATTTTAATGTTATTTTTGTTTAATTATTAATGTTATTTCATATTAATAATTTATGCATTTAAAATTTAGTAAAAATTTAAACATATATAATGTAAAATATGTGATAAGATGAGAAATAAAAATGTAGGACTACGAAGGAATTGTTGAAAGATTTTTTTGATAGTGAAGAGATGTGTGAGGGTTTTTACTTTTGATATGGTGCAGATGTGGTGATGAAAGAGTTCTTGAAAGGGTTTAACTATTGTGGATGCTCTAAGTGCTTGGGATCCGTCTCGTCCAGTTTTATTTCGATCAGCCAAAATCATGTTTGATCGTCTCAAGCTCCTGAATAAATCATCTTCAAACTTATTCTAAGATAAACATTATCGAGTATAAGTCCACCGTATTCATTACAATCTCGGAGCTCTATTTTGATCGCTAGAAATTCTGACTCAATTAAGTCAAATACGGTCGAGTTCGTGAAAGTTTAAGTTTACCTTTCATCTTGAATACAAATCATTCGACTGAGTTCACCAACAACTTATTTGAGTGGATTCCTCTCAGTTTTTATTTCTTGAATGCATCGAGTCCTCCGGCTTATTCTACATGTATTCTTCTCATTCGACCGGAATACTCTTCAGTCAAATCTATCGTCTTTCAAATACATTGAGTTTGTCAATTTCCTTTCCGTATTTTCCTTCTTGTATGTTTCCATCTTATATTTCGAGTACAATATAATTATTTTCGCACTTTTTATTCTTTCTAACCCTCGAGTGTCTTGTACCATCTTTCATCATCAAATCTTGAATCACCAGGTGCTCTTATATATTATCCTAAGTCTTTACATGCTTAAACACATATATTAGAAATCAAAATAAAACCTAACTTAAATTCATTTGCTTAAACATCAAAATCATAATGAACGCTAGTCGGAATTTTTGGATACGATTTTGTAAAATAAAATTTTGATGTCATCGATCGTTGAAAGTCAAGTTTGACTTCAAAATCGAAACCTACGTTTCGCGTAGATAAATCTGGACTATTTATTTGCTCAAAACCGATTAAGGGTGAATGAGAAATTAATTGTTCAAGATACGCTCAAATGAACATTAAGGAAAAAGATCGGGCTTTAGTCCCACATAGTTAACCAGCGAGAGCCAGTGTTTTCTTATATGTGTTCCTGTGCTAATGTTGTTAATACAAAAGCAAAGGAGGTCTCTACCCTTCGGCGAGTAGGTACTCGCACCTGGGAGCCCGTCATGCGCGCGATGGGCGCTTTGTTGGCGCACTTTGCACTTCGTGATCAGGTGGCGCCACGTGGCATATCGGTGATGAGGCAGTGCCTATGTGGCACGTGACTGTGTAGAGAACGATGACTGGATTGGGTGAACAGATGGTGACCGTCAGATTAAAGATCTGGAGCGTCGGATTTGAATCTAACTGTGAAGAGGGAAGATGGATCTGAGGCGTCGGATTAAATGTTCTAATCTGGCGGCTGAGATCAAGATGGGATCTGAAGAGTTCAGATCTTCAGATCAAGGGACAAGATTAAAAAACCTTTAAAGGATTACACCCTTTTGTTATGAACGGTCCAGATCTGTCCGAACCAAGGGTAAAGGGTTATACCCTTTCGTTATGAACGGTCCAGATCTGTCCGAACCAAAAGGTACTTACCTTTTTACTCAATATAAATAGATCCTTCTACTTAATCATTTCATTCATTCAAGCATTGCAATCAAAAAGCATTCGCACGCATTCATCTTATGCATCAAGAGTCCAAAAAGTCTACAAAAAGATTCGCCGGTCTCAGAATTTGAAGTGCTACTATTCCGAGACGACGTCGTTGTATCTTTGAAACGAATTGCTGCTATTCGTGAGCACCAGTAACGGAACAATATCGTTTTACGGAGATAGTGCCGAACACTAAACTCGACGTAAACCAATCAGTTTGCTTCCTCCGAAAGTAACATCCCGAAAGATCCGATAGTCGTAAATCGACTAAGTTAAAATACCGAAGAAATACAAGTCAGCTACCAACAGGAATTCCAATGGTCTCTTTTTCAACCGCTTAGGATATTTACAATTATTGCATAGGGAGCATTATTATTTCAAAATTATTCCAATTTAATTAAAATTATTTAAATATTTTCTACATAATTCAACTATTTAGATCTTACTATTCAATTAATTTTAAAAAAAATCGACTCGATCTCATAAAAATTTCTTCTTAATCATCCTAATAAATTTGAAAGTAATCTAGTGACCCTATAATTCACAATAGTTTAAACGTGGGAAATAAGTTTTTTCTGCTCCATATATTTTAAATTTGAGTGCACGTAAACTCTCAGATATACTTATCACTGCACAATAACCCGAACAATCATTTCAATACTAGTATAGCAATTATAAACACCTACTCAAATGCATAATAATTAACTTGCTTGGCAATAATTATGACCATAATTATTATTATTTTAAGAATAAAATATGATAAAATATTCTTTTGATATATTTTTTTAAAATAGAATGTTATAATTAAAATAAGGACGTCTTTTTATATTTTCCACTGATTTAATTTGTTTCCCTAATTAAATAAAAAATTATTTTTTACGTATTAATCCTGATTAATTTATAACACAAAGCCGACTAATCAACCCACGTCCGTGTTTATTTCAAATTCACCCGTTGGATTCGATCACAACGGCTTCTTACCACCAATCTGTAACGCCCGTTACAGGAGGAACACGCACCGCTATGTCGGGCGAAATCCGAGACAAGTCTGGCACCAAAGCGGAGTAAATGGATTAGGAAGCGAGAAGTGGGCACGGCGGATGGAAGCGCTTTGTTGTTGCCTGGCGAAATCTCCCAGCTTTGACCTGCGAGAAATTCCAAACCCCCACTGTTGCTTTCGCGAGGAATTGTAACCCTAGATCGCTGATTCAGGCACCTTATGCTCGCTGTTTCTGTCTCTTTTTCTTAGTAGTCTTTGTGTTCCTTTCCGAAATTGCCTTTTTTTTTTTTAGGTTCTTCGGAACCTTTTCCCTGAATCTTTACAGGAAATCCATTTGTGGAGGTTAGTTTGTTTCCTGTGCATTGGCACTGTAGATTTGTGGAGTTTGTTTTGGCTTTTGCTTCTAGTTTCCTTTCCGTGGTTCATTAGGGTTTGTTTAGTATGAGTTGTTCGCCTTCTACTTTCAAGATCGTCCCTTTCGCTTGATAAAGTATGAATTTTGACTTTGATTTCATTGTTTCCTTACTTTTCAATGGCACTTATCCGATTCCTCGACTTTTTTTGCTTTCCCTTTGAAATTTGTTCTTACTACAGGATTTCAGCGCGGTAGGATCTTTCGGCCTTCGACGAATGAAAATAAGATTCACTTCCTGTTTCTTGCATTGACGTACCGCGGAAATGGAGAGTCGATCATACCATGATCCACATTCGATGAACGAATCGGCCGTGCTGGATGTGAAGCCCTTGCGAAGTTTGGCTCCTATGTTACCTGCAGCACTTGGGCAGAAGAGCACATCCGGCCCTCCTAATGCTCCTCCCTTTGTCTGTGTTACCCCGCTTGGCTCTTTCGCAACTGATTCTGCTTATCCTCCAGGTTTTTGCCCTTTTTTCTCCTCCGTAGGCTCTCCTCAAGATCTTAACCAGATCCCTGTAGAGCATCCCAGTTATCTCAATCAGCAGAACGGGTTCCCTCAAGCAGCCAAACGGTCCTCGAATTATAGCACTTTTCCAGCTGATAGTTCAGCCACCGAGGGTAGTAAGAGGAAGAAAAATAAATCTCGACGGTCTCTTGCTGATTCAACATTGTTACCATCATCACACGATCCCAGGGAATCTGTGGAAGTTGTCCTTTCAACATTTGATGCACTTCGCAGGAGGCTCATGCAAATAGACGACTCAAAAAAACTGCGTCCAGACTTGAAAGCTGGGTCCATAATGATGTCTAATGATCTCAGGGCCAACAAGGAAAAGCGGATAGGACCGGTGCCTGGTGTGGAGGTTGGTGATATTTTTTACTTCAGGATCGAAATATGTTTGGTTGGATTGCATAGTCAAAGCATTTCTGGAATTGATTATAAAACAATCAGTTTTGTGGATCAAGAAGATTCTGTGGCTGTTGGAATCGTCTCTGCTGGTGTTTATGGAAATGAGGAGGATAGTGAGGATACTCTGATCTACACTGGCCAGGGAAGCTCCAACCACGATGACCAGAAGCTGGAAAGAGGTAATCTTGCTTTAGAAAAAAGTATGCGCAGGGCTAACGATATTAGGGTCATCCGCAGTGCAAAAGATCCTAGCATTGCCAATGGAAAAATTTACATATATGATGGCCTGTACAAGATCCATGAATCATGGGTGGAAAAGGCTAAGACAGGTTTTAATACTTTCAAGTACAAATTTCTTCGACAACCAGGGCAGCCTGATGGGATTGCAGTGTGGAAAAGAATTGAGAAGTGGAAGGAAAATCCATCATTACGAGGAAATTTGGTCCTATCTCATGACTTATCTTCTGGTATAGAAAATAAACCCGTTTGCCTCGTCAATGAAGTAGATTATGAGAAAGGACCTACCTATTTCACCTATTCCAATACTGTTAGTTATCCAAGATCTATTTCCTCAGTAAAACCTTTGCAATCTTGCATGTGCACTAGTGCTTGCTTGCCTGGTGATGCTAATTGCTCTTGTCTACAACAAAATGGTGGTTTCCTACCTTACAGTTCTAATGGGATCCTTGTCAGCCGTAAACCTCTTGTTTATGAATGTCCTGCTTCCTGCCAGTGTTTAATAAATTGTCGCAACCGAGTTACACAGGTTGGTCTTCATCTCCACTTTGAAGTATTTAAGACAAGGGACCGTGGATGGGGTCTCCGTAGTTGGGATGCTATTCGTGCTGGGACTTTCATCTGTGAGTACACAGGGGAGATCATTGATGGCATTCGGTCCATTAACTTTGACGAAGAGACTGACTATGTTTTCCAGCCAATGTATTCCGACCCAGATTTTAAGTGGAATTATGTGCCTGAATTATTGGAAGAGACTAGCAGTGTTGACCTGAGTGAAACTCCGAAACTATTATCTTTTGTCATTAATTCTAAGAATAATGGCAACATTGCTCGTTTTATGAACCACAGTTGCTCTCCTAATGTCTTTTGGCAGCCAGTTCTACATGACCATGGTGATGATCGATATCCACATATCATGTTCTTTGCCATTAAACACATTCCTCCTATGACAGAGTTAACTTTTGATTATGGTCGGCGTCCAGCTGAGATGGGAAACCATATGAATCCTCAAAGAGAGAAAAAGTGTTTATGTGACTCAGTTAAGTGCAGAGGATTTTTTATCTGAACCTGTCAAATGAGGTTAGGATTTGCCATCATTTTGATTGTTTTGTTTACATAATCCAGGGTTCCACTAAACGTGCTAGATTTTTAAGGTCATATAATTTACCTCAACTTTGATGCTTCAATCTTCTGCAGTACTATATTTGCCCTTTGTCTCATATGCGATGGTGATCCTTCGCCTTCATAAGATCATTGTGATGTCTAATGGTTCATATTATCTGTACCATTTTTATTTTTATTTTCAACCCATTGACAGTAGTACCATGAAATATATGGTTAAGCAATATTTTTCTATGATCTTTTTAATCACAAGCAATTGCAATTTGTTTTACTTTGTAATTACTTGCTATATATGTTTACTGCATCTGATGCAGTTCATTTTGTTAAAGTATGCCTTTTAGAACAATTTTATCTCAAGTTTATGGAATGTTCATCCACCAAAGTATTCTTTTTTATTCCTTGTATCGCAAAGGACTGACTTTCTTGCCGCTTACCTCATCATTTGATTTTGTTTTGTTTTTAAAATCATTTCCATTTGACCTCAACAAGTCACCATTGGTTGAAAATTCAGTCATTTGTTAAGCATGATTGATAGCTCATTTGTGCCAGAATGGCTATATATGTTATATGTTTTAGTTTCTTTGGGAATGGAATAAATTCAGTTATTTTCTTGTATGGCAAATCTTATAAATTGCTCGAAAGTTCATAGTATTTCAAGATCAATTTGCTACTTCTGTTAAAGACAATTTACCTTTACTGTCATCATAATGCTTCTAAATTTAAGGTCCTTCCTGCTTCTATTATTTTTACATTTGATGAGATGCTTTCTGCTTACAAAGACAAGTAACATATTTTCTCACATCTAGCAAGACCTGTTCTATTCTGTCTCGATCAAAGAGCCTGATAACGTAAACGGAGCGGGAATAGGATTACAAAACAACTTGCAAACGAGGAAGGGATGGGACGGATATGAGATTGAATTCGTTTTGCCTCTTTCCATCTAGTATGAAGGTGAAAAAGAACCTGGCCCGATCTATCCATCTATCCCCCTGCTCGATTGTGTATCCAGGAGCTGTTTATGAATTTGGAAATGTAATAAGATAACATTCATGTGATATGCCAGCTTCTTGTTTTCCTTCATTACTTAAAAGTTACTATTTCATGTTTAATATCTGTCGTTTTCGCTGAATACTTATTGCGTCTGTTTTGCTCCAAAGTTTTGCCGTTGTTGATATTTCAGATTTCGACTAGAACCTTATTTATTTATTTGTTTATTCTTGCATGAGATGTTAGCAATCCTTGTTATTTTTTACTCGCTCAACTACATTTTATCAGGAGAGGACACGAAAAGATTTATTATGGAGACTATATGGATGTTCTGTTATTGCATAGGGGAAAAATAGACTTGTATATTTTAAATTTATCATCAAAATAGCTTGCAATGAGAATTGAACTGTGAGTGTTTTAGAGATGTGTGGGCATCCCTGCATCGTAGTTTGAGAGACAAAAATAAGACATTGATTGAGAATACTTTAGATGAGCGGCTAGCTGATCAAAGGACAGAAAGCATAGCGCCAGTAGTAACAGGTGAGGTTTCCACGGGATGGATTTTAGGTTGTTATCATTAAAAGGTTTGGAGATCAAAACTTGACAAAGTTAATGTGTCCATCTTTCCCACGCATCAGTCACAGCATCTGAACTAGTAATCTCTGTGATTTATCTTTTCTGTATTGATCTTGGGACGGATTGACGAGAAATGTTGGGAGCGAGTGAATCGTCTTTTGTCATTAGTTGTAACAGGTGAGGTTCTAAACTCGTGTAGCTCGCGTGACCGACCAATGCCAAGGAAAAGTATATTCATTTGTCGAGTAAGTTGGCAATAGTTGATTGCGGTCCTCAGAACCTGCCTGTTACATTCAGACCATATAACTTATATGAAAAGCATGGGAACATTGAGCCTCATGCCTGGAAGGCTGGAATGCGGGTAAAAGAGAGTGAAATCCCGCCTCTCTCGCAACCATGTGCATTATCAATGAATCAACGCAGACACTCATCCTAAATCCATAACAACAAGTCTATTATTAATAATTAAGGAGATTATTGGGTTGAGAGATTGAAGAGAGTTAAGCCTTTAATTTACGCCTAGGCACTGGACGAGTTGAGGGTTTTGCAACAGGGTGCAGCAAGAATAAGTGATCCAAGAGGGCATTTGGGCCTTGGCCTCCGGCCCATAGTATGTTTTGGGCTATTACATTTCAAGCTCAACTCACACACTATTTATGTGCTTCAAGCAAGAATGTGATTCAAGCAAACACTATTTTTTTCTGAAAAATAAATCTAGTGGATACTTCGTCCTTTAGAGAAAATTCGCACAAATGCCTTCACCTCCTACTCCCACAGGTGCCTACTGGTTACCATCATTAAAGAGGGTACGGTTGCATCAACCCTAGACTGTCATATTAAAAAAGCTAGTGAATTTACTCATGTTAAGCGAGCATATACTATCGCAGGCATGTATGATGGGAAAAAAAACAGCCAGTAATATGGAACAAAATCAACTACTTACGTAGTGCCAAAATTGACCAGCCAAGGAATAACATATCAACATTCACTTTGTCAACATGTTCATTTTATTCACCATAAATGCATGACATGCCAACACCGAAGGCAACGCAACTCAGCAAAGGATCACAGATCCATTTGTTTCAATTATACAGACCCACAGTAATGGTACAAATGTCTCCATCTGAAGATTCTCAAGCTGCAAAGAACATTAAGCTGGAAACAATACCTGTTCAGTTAATATGCTTCAAGCTCTATCCAGTGAGCAACAAAATTATCATACTTAATGAAACAGTATTATACAAAGCCACATCAGTGACAAATCCACAAACTACCTATTTTCTTCACCTTTCCCTTTTTTCTAATCAAACAAAAGAATTATAACCTTGGGACGCATCTCCAACTTGCCATCCCATTTGCAGCAACACCAAAGTTATGATGTATGAACTAACCAGTTAGCAATCCCCACTTCCTAACATCCCCGCACGACGGGCAACAAAGGAACTAAAGTGATATTCCACATATATCATTCTTTCATACAACATTGCACAAAAAAAGTATCCTTGATAATCATACCCCCGAACTGGTCCAGCATAAAAAAACTAGCTACTAGCCATGGTAGTGATATCCTATCATGACTGCAGTCTGCATTCCTGCAGGGAGAATAGCATGCGCACCACCCCTAGAATTTCTTCAGGAAGCAATTAATTACTTGACACGGAATTCGTGCCTAAATATTGTCAGATTTTGGGTAAATTTATCTCTGTTCTTTGATTCCAGACTCCTTGTGACCTCAGCCATCAGCTTATCAAAGCATTGCGAAAGGCGCTCTACTTGATCCGAAGACTGCAAATTAACAAAAAGAAAAAGGTTGCTTCACATGATGAATGAGGACGACATACAACATAAAGAAAAACATCTAGATCATGACTCGAAGATCTATTAGGTGGAGTCTAGGAAATTCAAGTTTCTGCATATCTTCGGATAATTAGAAGAAAAACAAGGCACCAAAAGGACCAACGATAAAATGCAAATCTGTAGGACCAGATGTAAATTCTAATTAAAGCACAAGGGTGATACTGAATCTAGGATATAGATTGTCACCTGAGACGCCAAAATTTGTACTTTCAAATCATTGAATACCTACACATAAACAAAGAATCAGAACGAGAAAATTTGATGGGTATCACAGCATTATAAGTTACGAACAAAAATGACAATTAGATGCCAGGGCCTAGGGCATTAAACATTATCTTTAAAGAAACAATGCCATTGTGTCAAAATTCTCAATGTTGGAAAAATGAATTTCCTCATGCCGTTTAGCTACACTTAGTGATTGATAGTTGATAGTGTCAACCATGCAGAAGCATGAATCAATCACTGACCTCCCATGTTATATGAGATTATTAGCACTAACAGATGATGATGTTAAAGAATGCCAAGCAAGGATTAAACATAAAAAGGCAACTAAAAAGATTAAAAGAGTATGGAGTTCATCTGTTAGATGTGGAGATCAATGTTCCACAAATCATCTCGACTTTGATACTCCCCAAAAATTGGGGCATCATTGTTCATTGATGTCCATCATGTTACACAAATTGAAAAAGTTCACTCACAAAACAAAGATACTGGAAACACTAAATGAAGCAAAATTCTGGAAATGATTTTAGAGGGGGAAAAAATCATTCTGTATTCCAGTATCTACACTTAATTGACTAGCTAATGTCAGAGGAGACCAAGCAAAATTTAATTTATTCCAAGAGACAAGCGAAATAAGTTAGAGAAACAAAATACCAGAAGATGAAAAATGCTTAACCTAGCTTTGAAATTGCTTCCATGCAGTGGTAAAAGTATTGTTGCTAAAAAGAAGCAATTAGGATTCTAAAATCTACCCCGACTAAGTAACTGCTACCTAAACGCCATTAAAAGAGAACATTCACTCTCTCACACACACACAACTCTGTTTGGTCTATTAACTCATATAATTCTAACAAACACCATCTTCGAACTATTGATATCAACTCACGTTGTTAAAATATTGCTGTTTGGTTCATTTGACACTTCAATGTAGCACTGGAACAATTAATGAAGTGTGTCAAGTTTCAAGATAAACCGGATCACGCTGTTAACTTGCTTTCAGCCATTCAATATAGATGAGCTTAGACTTTCTTCTTAGGTGACAGACAATGCTAGTTGAAATACATGGACATTAATGACAAGAAAAAAGATCTTTTCGTACTGCAAATGGATTCTTACAGACAAATTAGAACAATCTAAAACAACAAAAGATAATTTTAACAGTAATTCTGTGTGCACGAAATTTCAACATGGAACAAATAAGAATCCACCTGCTCACTTATTAAAATTAAGCTCAGCATTGGCCTGCTAAGACTCCATTGATTGCCACATTCTTCAAACAGGACAATCTCAAACAGCGTTTTAAGTATCTGCAAAATTAGTAATTGTTATATTGAAATGATAATACAGCATAAATAACTGACAATATTTACAATGTAGATCAAAATAAACCTTTTAATAGATTCTATTCATTTAAAGCTGCAAGATGACCGTGCTAAATTAGTCAGCTAGAAAAATCCTCAAAAAATAAAAAAGAGCTTAGAACAGCACGATTGCAAAAGATCTCGTAGTCAATTGCTCAATCAAATATGTGCCTTTTTTCGAATTGTGCAGAAGTAAAGATATGATGGAAGGCCAAAAAATGAAAAGCATTCCAAAGTCAACTTCATATTGGTTCATTATGTCTTACTAAGCACTTGACTTGATCTATTATGGGAAGAACCACTCTGAACGTCATTATTTTTTAAACCAATATTTAAAAATTAAATTTTAGTTCTAATCGCATATTAGCCCGGCAGGGTTCTATGTAGAAGTTGATTCATATTGAACCAATTTGGGCCATCAACACAGATCATACCATGTTAACTTGGCTTTGGACCTGCCCCACAATAAAATGAATTGAACATTTACAGATTTTGTTTTTTAAAATATAGAGAAGATATTAAATTTTACGATAGCTTAACTAGTAAGGCCCAGTGGGAAAGTTATTGTCCTGTGGCCTAGTGGGTCACAAATTCAAATCGTAGAAACAGCCTCTTACAATGCGGTTAAGGCTACGTACAATATATCCTTTTCCGAGACCTCACATTGGCGCTCTTACAATGGGGTAAGGCTACCTACAATATACCCTTTTCTGAGACCACACATTGGCAGGACCTTCGTGCACCAAGCTGCTCTTTATAGCTTACTAGTAGGGCCTCCTAGTATCTAATTAGCCTAAAGTGTCAATTTCACTATATAGTTAAAGTTGATACAACATCCGAGTGATACATTACCATCACTCAAATTAGATACTTACTCTATAGATAACTCAAATTAGAATTGGCTGTTCGACATCTCCATCAATGTATCTCAATTGACATCAATTTGAAATGGCATAACTAGTAGTCCTGAATCCCATTACATCCATTATTAGTTGCACTACTAAGGACAATTGATATCATTCTCAGACTTCCCATCAGCACTAACAAAGGTGATGAACACTGTTCAATCTCTTCCGGTCTCTTCATTGGTAGCATCGAGAGCATCATCCCTAATTACCCGCACAACATTTTTATTGGCAGTGTATTTTAAGGTTCATTTCTTGAGCAGTTCCAAGAGCTTTAGAAACTTTGTTCTTCCCAGATGTTGCTAGAGGTTTGCCACCTTGTCCTAATCATTTTAGCTTATTGTTGAGGGTTAGAACATAGTGGTTATGAATGTGCATAGGATGATTGTGAATCGGAATGTAGATGCAAATCCTGCTTGAGCTTTTCAAACACCATGTTCCACCTAACCAACATCACCTTCGGTCTCTATTTCAACAATAACCAAGTCTTTATTCCACTAAATGGGTTGGCTATATGGATCTTCCTACATCAAACACAATTCTCTACTATATCCTCATTTATATTTAAAAAATAATTATCCTATTTCATGGTTACTAACCAAATATTCTTTGGTCTCTCTTCCTCTATTAAGGTGTGTATTTTTCATATTCTCACATCGCCTAACTGAGACATATTTATTAGACGCCTAAGTACGTGTCCATACCATTTTAAACATGTCTCTCTGACTTTTCTCTCAATAGATGTAACTCTAATTTTATCTCTAATGTTCTCATTTCTTATCATATCCATCCTCGTATATCTGCACGTCCACCTTAGCCTCCTCATCTTTGCAACTCTCATCTTTTACTAGTGTGCTTGCTCCAACCCCAACATTCACTTTATATAATATCAAGTTTAATTGTGCTTTGTAAAACTTCCCTTTAAATTTACAGACGATCATAAAAAACATCAAATGTCCCCTCCATTTCAACCATTCTGCTTCTATTATATAAAACATCTCTATCTAACCCCTCCATCCTTTTGCAAAAACAATCCTAGATACTTAAAGCTCTCAATCACACATTATTCATCATCTCTCACACATTTACTATTTGAATTTATTTCTCCTATCCTTCATGATATCTATATTTATTATTGTTAGAGGTATTAAATTAATGGGATTATTAATGTAGTTGAGTTAGTCTCTTTCTAGGATTAGTGCTTTCATATAGAGGTATTCAAGTGGCTTCCACCTCATCTTTTGATCAAGTCTCTCCTCCCCCTCTCTGTCTTGTGTTGTCCCAATTGTGAGCATCTTCTCTAGGTTATGTTAGCACAATGCCAAGTTGCCAAAGCCTTGACTTTCTTACAACCCGTGTGCCTTTGCCATTATGTGCATGAGCCATCTACCTCCATCGCTACATACATGACCACATACTCTTTATTAATATCTCCTTCATACAATCTTCATGATCCCTATCAACAACTCTGCCAACTGTGATATTATCATAAGTAGGGAAGCTAGCACACCTAAATCAAATCCATCATGTCAACTGCTTGATTTAGGACACACCTGCAACCCAATCAAATTGTGTAACAAATAGCAAGAAGTGTATTATATGCTATGTCGTCTTCCTTCTTTAAATCTATGATTCCCATCATGAGCCTCTAAATTTAATTCCCTCCGATCTAGTGTGAATATAAACTTTTACCAAATTTGGATAGTACTCGAGCACCATGATTGCTCTGTCGACAAACTAAAGGGTGTCCACCTTGTGTTCAACAAAAGCAACATCGAGCCCTCCCACATTATGTTCTTATGTCAGACGTACCACGATAATTCTTCAACTCAGAGGTGCCAAGCAAGCCTTTCCTTATGAATGATGTCCCTGTGGGGCTAAGCCTCCACACCAATGTTGTCTTAGCCATTGTTTTAATTATCGTTGTGTCAGTCGCAAGAGAAATACATCTTTCAGCTTGCTTACCATCATGCAAGAAGTTGTTAGTAGCCCATCATGATCCTTCCACCTTCATCCCAAACTCTACCTGATCCATTCGCTTTTGTGATGAGCTTCACTCAAATTTCTTTGACCCAAGTTTTACCCTTCATTGCTAGCTCCTCCAGAGACTCCTCCATCACAAGCTCCAACTGAGCAACTTTCATCTTTGTTGCTAGACTCGGCGAGCCCAATGTTATAGCTACCTACTTCCAAGTCGCAAGCTCACTACAAAGGCATGAAATACTTACTGTACCTAAAACCTTGCTTGAACTTCCTCCATCACAAGCTCGACCCAAGCATCTTCCGTCTTTATCACAAGATTGAGCAAGTCGCAAGCTACTTCCATTACTCTCTATTCAAGCACAAGATCTTGAAAATTGGCTTCCAAGACACAAGTTTGTTGCGAATTGCTGCTAAGACACAACGAGTAAGTTTCCACCTCTTCTCTCCTTTTCCTCCTCATCAAAGCGATCAACGCCATTGTACTGATCTTTGTTAAAAACTTCAGAACAAGTCAAGAATTTAAACTACGGTCACCACAATCTCCTGCTACCTACAACCTTTTTGCAAGCTAGATCTGTTATCCAATGCACACAATAGTGATCCTCCAACCTTGATTAAAGCCACTAGACATTTTAAACACCTCGCTCACCCGCACAAAACAAATTTGAGTGAGCAACAAATCACTACCATAGTCGCTTGCAAGGCAAACATTAACACATGTAGTACTTACGTGCATAAACATCAATGGTGCTAGATTCCCACAAACTCGTGAGTGTGATCATCTATATGGAACCCCCAGTATATTCATGGAGTACTAACCACCCGTCATTCCTCTTCTCCTACTAGAGTCATAGCCTGAACACCAATATCACACTTGTCGATTGTCCTCCCTTCGAGCAGATGAGCTCCATCTACTAGCCAGCCAAGGCCAGTATACCTTGTAGATTTAAGAGCAATGCCTCTCCCTATGAAAATCTAAAAGACCTACTAGAATCAAGTATTGAAATGTATTGCCGCTATATAACTCAGTTCTCAACCCAAACCCTTACCTTTGCTCACTCTGAGAACTTAAAGGGAATACAAAAGTTGTACCAGTTTTTGTTGGAGATCCGACAAAACTTGTCAATGATTGAGCCTCAGATGAATGTGAGCATCGCCTTTACTAGACTTTGCTCATGATCTGACAAACTCATCGATTGCACCTCACACAGATATGAGCACCACCACTACTACTAATTTCTTGTGAGCATTGAGAACAACTATGTCTCATTTGGACCTGAGCACCACCATTAGTAGCCTCAGCTCCATCCATCTGATCATTCATGTCCTACCATGTAAATGCACCTGATAATGTTCAATATTTCACACCCTCCTTTAAATGATTATTACCAGTTTTGTAGCGCCAAAAATTAAATATGTTACACGTCCTGATTTGCAGTCTATCCACCAGAACAAAATTACAATAATAGCAATTGTTATTAGGATAGTATCAGGGAAACTAATGACTCACCTCGGCAAATAGATTGGGGCACTCAGCAACATATCGAGCAAGATTCATTGCAGCAGGTGAAGGAGGCATTTCACCAACTGTGATGTTGTTGAAATAAAAGGAAGCCAGATTATCAATAGCTGATGCACACTAGAGAAAGTCAATTCATAATTAGAACTTAACCTTGAATACTACAAGAGGTAAAAAAAATTCAAAAATAACGTTTGAGAACCTCAAGCAAACAAATAACAAGATGATGTAAAATAAAGGAGATAGAAATATGTGATTGATGGCTAGAAATCAAGTGGCTTGTCAGTTTGTAATATATATATATACCTGAGAAGAGATGCCAGCATCCAAACCTTTCAAGCCAGATTCAAGTGTTGCAACAATATGCATAAATGTGCTTGTATCGAGAGTCAAAATAAAAGAAATATGATTGCTGAACAGAACCTCCATATATGCAAAGTAGGCCTTTGTAAGCTGAAAAAAAGACAGTAATTGTCAGAAGGCTTCAAGGATAATGTATTTCACAAGTTAAAAAAATAGCATGACACATTCTTCAAAAGGGACCTTTTTGGCACATCAAGGCAACCTTGGCTTGCAAAATTAGACACGGGTCAGAAATAGCAATAAACATGTTCTGCCATGCTAGAAACATTCTGAATGTTCAAACACAATCGTAATCCTTGATTCCAAGTTCAAAAATGGCATTCCCATTAAGATGGCATGGCATTTAAAACCCTTTAGTTCAAAGGTAACAACTTAATACTTCTGTAATGTGACAATATGTCATCATCTTTAATTAATTCAAATGTCAAATTGAAGTCAGTAGGTGCCCAGTGTTTGAAGAATTACAGAATAATATTATAAGAGAAATAATACGTAAGCTAATCCAGTAACTCAGCGAACATATATCTTACCTTTTGGTAGGCCAAAATATCAGACAATGAAATTGATAAAATCATCTTAAGAGAGATGTCAAGGACATCTGCCAATGCCGGATCACCATATAGCTCAAACACGCCAAAGTTAACATAATTTCCAGTCATTGCTGCAAGTAATACTAGAGAAATTAGCAAATCATCATAAAACATTAACGTTTTTAAATGGTGCAAGTAACCAACAAAGCTTATTCCATATAATACTCATTATCAACATTAGGACAAGTTTATGCACTTATCCACGTCATAGAAATACAAAGATACCCTGGGATAACCACTATTCGCTAAATTAATCCTTGGGGCAAGAAAAACCCATACACCAAGTAGTACTTATGGATAACCTACAAAACCAAATAAGCAAAGTTGGCTATATAAATAAATGGACAATGACTCAGTTTCAATTGAGGAAAACCACCTGACTCTTTCAAAGATCACATAGTTGGATATTATACCAGAAGATTGAAAGAAAGAGAAAGTGAGATTTAAAACAAAGTGGGATAAACGCCAATGCTAAAATGTATAATACACTATTACAATGAATACCAAAACCAGTAATTTCTATGTTTTCTCTGAACACATGAGCGTTTAATAACAGACATGTTTCCTAAGTGAACAAATAAATATGCTTCTACAATCTTTATGTTATACTAGATCTAGCTAAATCCAAATAGTGGACCTCTTTTGTCTGAAGAAAAGTGAATGGAGACAAATAAATTGTGGTTTTCTGTTTCTTCAATTTTGATGTTGCCAACCTTACTGAGACGCATCTGGTTATAAAGTGCACAGCTTATCTGTAATTAAGTACAGTATGAAATGTCATGTGGACTTACCCCTTGAGAGAATGGTTAGAGATATCCAAATTCCTTTGTACTTATTAGCATATACATCCGTGTTAATTGAACAAGATAAAATTCGTGAACCATAAGCAACAACCAACTTGCTAACTTCACGGAAAAGAAGAATGCCATTAGCTGATGATGAGTCAAAAGTTAAACGTTGAGCTTTATTTAGAACAAACTCTGCCATAAACTTGAGCAATGGTGTAGTGACCTGCAATTAATTATTTTTACAGCCTCATCATTATGAAAGGAATTAAGAAAAGCAACACATACCATTCAAAAAATACAGTACTATAAAGAAACTTATCTAAGACAAAGATACTTGGTAAGTTCTATTATTAGTGACAACTGGGAAAAGAAACTCTCATGAGACTGTCAACAAAAAGGAATTTACATAAAGGAATGTCACATCTTTCAGATAACCAATTTGCCATATAGCTCATTGTTGTTTGTAGGTTTATACAAAACTTATATTTGTATTGTCGACGTCATGCTGCTCAACTCCCTTGCAGAAAAAAAATATATTTTTCTTACAAATTGTATACTATTTTTCCAAAAATGATGAGTCAGCAACTTACTGCTTAAACCCTTAGCATGGAAATAATTAAAAAAGATGTATTGAGAGATAATATTAGCAAGAATAGGTTCCACACAACACACACAAAAACAAAAAAATAAAACAAACTAGTATCCAAGACACACAAAAAAACATACACTGCTTTGGGCACGATAAATGGCAGAGCGACAAAGGTTTGACCAGTGTACATTTACACAAGGATTATATTGAGAACACCACTATTCCGGTGCCAATACACATTATCACAGAGCATGAATTGACATGGGTTAAACTGTATCAACAAATTATTGGGTCTAATTGACCAATTTTAGGGTTAAATTTGGACTTGTCTTTCAACTACACCTAGTTCTGAGATTTAAAATCTCAAATTGTGCCGGAATTTCAATAAGAATGTGTGCATGATTTTTGATAACGTGTAAATTGTTTATCAATAACAAAATTACACTTTATTAATAAGAATGTCAAATCGGAGTTCTTGGTGTCTCAACACCAATATCCAACACGGCAGCAAAAGGAGTAGATGAAGAGTTAAAGTAGAAAAGATCATTAAGTAATATAATAATGTTGGCTGCCTTAGAAGTGGTGTTTCTTCTGGTCATGTAAATTTAAGCAAATTAACAAATGATGATGCTTATAAATAAAATAATATAAAGAGATAAGGGAATGATGAAGGAATGTTTTGTCTTTTCCTATGATGGGTTTGTTTAATGAAATAAAATCGGATGGATCATGAATTTTTTTGGCAGTAATATGATGGTATTTAGCAGCTTTGTGAGAGAGATTTCTGTAGAGAAGCTGAGAAATACTAGGAATTTGAATTTCAGATTACTGCTAATGTTCAACAACAACTCGTTAGGTGGATTGGCGGCAAGAATTGAAACAAGCTTTAGAATAAGAGTTCAGCTCTAATACCATTTGATGGAGAATGATTGGGATATAATTCATATGCCTCAGCTAGCAAATTTCATGGAATTACATACTGTCCTCGTAAGGAAGGAGCCATTATAGAAAACAAACTTTTGTTGATGATTAAAAATAGTCTAAAGAAAAAAAAGGAGAGGTTTCTTTCATAAATCCTCCAATTGGTTGGCCTTCTAAGACTAGATATATTACTAGCTAAATTTGTTAGGAAAACCATGGTTTAAAGTTTCGTCCCGTGCCGTCCGGCACGGGACGAAACTTACCGTTCCGCTGTAGATCCGAAACCGGCACCGAAGGGTTCGTGATTTCGTGCATGCATCACCCAGCGATGGGCGGAGGGAATCGTTCAGAGCCGGAGGAAAAAACGCCAACGTCGGAGGAAGAAACGCCACGCGCGTGCTACTGGGGCGTCGCAAGACTCCTCCGGCGCTGCCGGAAGAGTCGCCGGACTCCTCCGGCGCCGGCGGAAGCTCCGCCGGACGGCGCCTGAGTCGCCGGCCACAACCTCCGCCTCCGCCTGCGCCTGCTTCGCCCGCGTTCGTCGCGCTAGGGCTCGGGAGGAATTGTTTTATAAACATTTCCTCCCAAAATTATTTATCTCAATAAAATATTTAAAATTATATTTAAAATTAAATAAATTTTATTAATTAATTTTCTGAAAATTATTTTTAATGTTTCAAATATTATTTAAAAATTCTATAAAAAATTAAAAATCTAAAAAAAAACCTTAAAAAATTTCTTAAAAAATCATATTTATATTTTGATATATTTTTTATTATTTTATATATTTACTATTTTATTATTTAATTAATATTATGATATTTTTATCATTTTAAATATATATTATTTAAATTAATAATTAATTAAATGAATAAATAAATAATTTATATAATTACTATATGTAAAGTAGTATTTTATGTTAATTTATATATTTATTATAGATAATATTTTTTATCTTAGAATAAATTTGAAATTTGGATTCATAAATATTACGATATTAAACTTTTTATTTTTAGCATTTTTGCTCCAGAACATATAAAGTTATGGTATTAATAACTTAGTAAGGTTTAATTCGAGTTATTGATAGATTAATTTTTTTTAAAGAAAATTATATTTAATTTTTATAACGATATTAAGTTATTCAATAATTGAGAACTTATATAAAATTAATATATGATTTATTTTTAAATTATACACAATAAACATATTTATCTCATAATTATTATATATAAATAAAAAATTACCGAAACCGTACTGGCACGGCACGATACGATACCGAAACCGTATCGTTCCGGTATGGGACCGAAACCTCGGCACGGGTCGAGATTTTAAACCTTGAGGAAAACTAAAATAAAAATTCTGACATTTACAACAAAAATATAATTAAAACTAGATTGTGATCCAGTTGTTTCATTCCACTGATTTATTTTTAAAATAATTTGTTATTATTTGCTCATTTGATCATACTACAGAGTACAAACTAGCATTCCGAGTTTCAAATTTCACCGTTGAAGATTTTTATATGGTGATGATACTAGGAATCTCCGTAGTGACTAACTCTAGCTTATAAATCAATCAATTGCCTGAATTGAAGTTAACAACATATATAAAGTGCTTCTAAGAAGTTAACCCAGGCATCCGCGGTTCGATCCCCAGCTACGGCGCATTTTGCAGGAATTTTTCCTCCAAATGGAGCGCGAACCCTGGGACGCTAGGCTTCTAGACTGCCCACCGCGAGCGCTTCCCGATTTATCCTGGTGACCGGTGGGAAACTTCCGTGGGGCCGGGCCGGTCACCCCAGGTTCAATTTGTCTGCTGCCTGGTTCATCATCATTTTTTTTTCTAAGAAGCTTAAAAGGCCCTCGAGGCTATGGTGCAATGGTAGGGCAACAAGTCGCTATCCCAAGCATCCGTGGTTCGATCCCCAACTACGGCATATTTGCAAGAATTTTTTCTCCGAATGGGGCACGAACCCTGGGACGCTGGGCTTCTAGACCGCCCACCGCGAGCACTTCCCGATTTACCTTGACGGCCGATGGGAAACTTCCGTGGGGCCGGGCTGATCACCCGAGGTTGGAAAAACCTCGTTAATCATTTTTTTTCTAAGAAGCTTAAAAGGATTACCCTTGTTGAAATATCAAAGTTACAAGATACATGTAATTCAATTTAATACGAAACCATTTCACAGATTACACAAAAACATATTCTTCGATTTTCAATTATTAATTTTAGGGACGCCAAAACTAATGAAATTTTGCAAACACAAATCTGTTACGAAACTTCTTTATCACATTCACTAAAATTTGTCAGAAATGAACCTTTTAGCAAGAAGCAAACTAATGTGAATAGTAAATATAAAACAGTGCAATTGAAAAAGGAATCTCATCGCCAAGAAACAAAAACATTCTATGCATGGAATAAACCAAGACCACTTCTAAAAGTAGGTGAATATATAAACATGCATTACTTAGAAGGAAAAGAACATCAACGTTTTGGTAATAAAAAGTCAAACAAACCAGTGGTGTGTCTGCCCAATGTGAGATGGCTTTCAAGAGAAGCGGCATGTGTGTTGGATATAACCAATCAAAAAGAAGCCCATATGTTCGTCGACTACAAGAACAAGAAAATATAGATTATGGCTCAAACCCAATGGACACTACATCAGTAGAACAGAACAAAGTTAAAATATAGATTATGGCTCAAACCCAATGGACACTACATCAGTAGAACAGAACAAAGTTACCTATTCGTAGCCATTGCTATTCCTCTTAAATCTCTCATTAAACCAATAAATGCATATTTCACAGCATCAGAGCGAAATGCAGCATCAGAAGTTGCTTCGAGTCCAATTATAACCTACATAGATGTATGTTTAAGTACTAAAAATAAATTTGACTAAACAAAAAAGAATACCAAAATAGCACTTTACTTGCAAAATTGGCTCCATAGAAGACTTAAATTTTACAGGACTATCTTCCATAAAAATCAAATAACCAAGAGTATAATAGAAGGTTGTTCTGCTACGAGAACATCTATTATCTTCCAAGAAAGGGAAGTTGTCTCTCTGAAACAAAGAGTTATGTAAATTACTTATTGAACCACAAACTCCAAAGAGTTGATACTGACAAAAAAAAGGTGTGCCAAAAAGATGGGATAGAAGTTACTGTGTGATGTGCAATGATGAACTTTATAGAATCCAATTTAAGCAATAGCTTTCCAGTCATATATCTGAGAACGGTTTCAAATTATAAGAAACATGAAGTACTATAAGCAAATATATTCATCGGTCTAAATTAAAACACACACACACACACACACAAACCTACCCAGATGCAAGCTCCAAAAAAAGAGTTAAAGTGTGACTAATAACCTCCTCACACTGCAATATTGAAATTGTTAGTATTTTATAAAAGCCCTTTGATCGAGATTAGTTGTAGTTACAGTTTATCTGCCACCTCTGTGTAGCACTTGAGATTGGTAGCTACTTTTCCAACAATAATATTGAGCAAAATTAGATGATCTTGGATGCCAAGAAGTTCTTGTAGTCTTGAATATAACTGCTGCATCAGAATCGAGGAATTAAAAGATGAATGAAAGAGAGAACATACCTATAGAAAATTTTCAGTTACCTTAGATGAATGCATAGCTAGATCACCAACATATGATCTTCGAAAATTCTGGAAAAAGGTTAGAATGGCACGATCAAGTCTTTGCTTGCTTAATTCTCCATATCTCTGCAAAGGAAATTGTTGAAGTGATACTTGAGAGAGGAACTGCAAAAGGAACAGATAGCCCAAGTGCTAAATTTTGCTGTTAGTACAATTTTGCAGTTATCCTAGTATGACACCATCTTAGTGTCAAGCTTTACCAACACCCAACATGAATCACCATAAGTTGTATCATCTCAACCTGGTTTTGGGGGATTCCGAGTTGCGTTTGAAACAAATTGGTTTCAATTAAGGCTTAATTAGATCCATACTTGATGGGGTTAGGATTGTTCTGTGCACAAACTTGATTAGGGTGGTTCAAATCGGATCAAAAATGAGCCACAGTTGAACAAGGCTATCCTATGAGTAAATACAAGTTGAATTGAGTTATTGTATGATATAGATAGCTAATATATTTATAAATTTATATATCCTATTAAAAATTCTTGTGCTCCTTGTGCATACTCTCCTTTCTGCATTCAACAATCCATGACTAATCACCGCCAATATTGATCTCCTAACCACAATTGAACTTTGCTCGCCACATGAAGCCTTGTGTGAAACCTCCGCATGTCCCACCTCTGACTCTGTCATAAACAATCATCTCAAGCTATGTCACTTGCCTCTACTTTATCTTACACTCCTCATCCCATGAGGTTGATGTTGCTACATTCAGGCCTAGAAGAAGGCATGTGTCACCCAATAAGATTGGTACTTAGTTTGTTTCGAGGGATAAAGGTGAACAAATAATTGTGCTTGAGTCAACCTGATTTCAATTTTAAATCCATGGGTGGCAAACACATTTTGCTCGTACTGATAAAGATATGAAACCATGTCAAGTGCGCATTGTTCATGTTTATTTACATGTTGAAAACATTTATTACAGCTTAAAAAAACTTTATGCTAGATACCAAAAAACAAATGATGTGTGGCAAATGTTGGATCAAGAATTTTATTGTCTTCACTCTTCAGCAATTGTTCTCACGGTGTAAAAACTGTAACATAAATACCAACTCGATTTTTTCCTTTTTTGTGCAAAAGGGTCTGCCCACAGACCATTGGCATGCACAAGCTCCCTCACTACTTTCCAGGAACAGTGTGGGAGTAATATCATAACATAATATGGCTAATACACAATCCTTAAAAGGGTTTCTGATAGATTGCCAAAATTTGATATTTTATATTGTTAGGTGTAAATAGGATACAAAGATTGGCTAGAGATAGTCGCAAAAGGGAAGGCCTCTACAATGTCAACTTTACTCACCAACAACACCAAGTCTCTTCAATGTGAGCCCACCAGTAATGCCAATTGTTCTATAGAAAGCTTCTCTTCTGGACAATATGCTTTCTTATTACTTTTCATGAAAGATACTGGAATAGGAAAATAGGATGGATTGTCTTAGATCAGAAAATATGCAACTCCAACTCATAACTATGGAATGTGAATGGGTCTGTGACTTCTAGGTTGTCTTCATTTTTGTTTTGGGTTAACATGAAAACATATAGATTGTGCAAAAATAAGATGGTTGGGAGATATAACTCATTGCACAATAATGATCACTGAACACATGATATCCTCTTTTATAAGAATGTGACATAACATAACGGAAATATAGATATGGTAATATACAAATGGAAAGTACAATTAGGGAAAATTGTAATAATCTTCTAACAACTTATGATGTTCACCAACCTACAAGTTCCGAACCTCAAACATGTCAAAACTAACCTTGTCAAAGTTATGTACCAATCAGAAATTAAAGATAATACTAGTTATATTTAATTTATAATAAAGCCAATAAATTTATATTTACTTTTATTTTGTAATTTAATGATGTGATGTTTCATGTTCCTTAAGAAATGATGTGCAAGAGTTAAATATCATTCTATTCTCTGTCAGAGTTTTGGTTTATGGTTGAGCGATAAAACTTTGCTATAGTGTTGTCCTAAATCTTTGCACACTTTAAAGAGGAAGGAGAACAAATGTAATTAGGTTTAATTTTATATCTTGTTCTACATAGCTTGTTTACCTCTAAAAAAATAGTGTAAAGACAACATGCATCTTGCTTCTCTCACCCATATCGCCCAGTAGCCAGTTAGGCATGATATTTAAATCTACATACGTATATTAGTTCTGAAAATCATCTAAAGATACTTGTATTATCAGTTATGGTCTGACTGTGAATCTTGATTTATATTTTATGTTTTTGTGAATAAAGATATTTCTATTTAACTTGTTTGTAAAAGGCAATTTGTTCCCTCCAAGATTGTCTGAAAGCCCATGTCTTAATGTTGCTCCTTTTGCAATCACCAATACAGCCTCAGAGATTTTAAGTTCAACAGTTAGGGTGTGATTAAGCTCCATGAGATGGAAGGATAAGACATGCACACATTTGTTTGCTTAATCGCTCGTGCCTCTTTATTGTTAGTCCTCTCTCATGTTACTTCTTGTCTATGTTTGTAAATTAAATTGTCAATTTCTAGCATCTTATACTAGCCAACCAGAAGAGAGCCCAACTTTGCCAGACTGCTTATGATACAAGAAAACCCAAATCATTCAACAGCACCTAATTGAGAAGGTTTGTTTGCTTGCCGAAATTTACCTGAGAATGCAATCCACTGTCTGTAAGATTAATTAACTGCAGAACACGTGCAGCAAGTTCTGCGTCAATTAACTCCTGAGACTCTGTGCTGAAGGAGGGGAAAATTGAAGGTCATATGATTGAAATGCCTTGCAAAAAAAAAAAAAAAAAGTTTAAGTAAATCAACTCCAACCTACCTACAGCCAACAGACTGTCTAACTTTCAGAATAGCAGCAATAATATGAACTATCCACGTAATCTGTCCTTCAATGACAGAAAGTTCATCTACATCTCTGTGAGCTGGTAATCTTGCCCAATCCTTCATTTATCAAGCATCATGTTATGCATAGTATGAACGGAAAAGAACAAATTCCATTTAGAACCCCAATAACTGGTACGAAAATTATTGAAGTTTTAAGATTTATCATACCGTATAGGCCTGCAGAATAGGTTCCATAATCTTGATAATGTAGACACTACTCTTTTCATACTACACCATACAAATATATTACAATCAAAATTGCACTCAAATATTATATATAAAAAAAATTGATAAAATTAGATGATAAATCAAGGCAAAAAAATTATGCAGCATTGTACTCAGTGTCATGCCCCAAATTCTGAATATAGTGTTGGGACCCGTCATAGTCGGACATTGTCTATTTATCTGGAGAGATAAATTGTCAAACAAAAACTTTACTAGATTCCTACTATCTTAAAGCATTTAATTGTCTACATGGTTGTACATCATGAAATAATAGGGGTGTCCAAAATGAACCTAACCCGCCAACTCGACCCGAGTCGACCAAAAGAAAACAGGTTCGGGTTGGGAGGATTCAGGTCTGGTTCGAGTTGAGAGGTTTTCGAGTTAGAGGTTTTCTGGTTGGGTTCGGTTCGGGTTCACCCGAATTTAGGGTTTAGTGGGTTTTTTGGGGATTAAATCAAATTTTATTTAAAAAATTAAGATGCTTTAGGTTATTAATATCAATGTTAGTATGATAATGATGTGGAGCATTAAGATAAAAGTGAAGAATCATAGGGAAAATAGCCCAAAAAAATCATGGGTTATTCGGGTTGGTCGGGTTATTTAGGTTTAGTGGTTTCGGGTTGTGTTCGGGTTCGGATTGGGATTTTTTTAATTTTTTGCTTCAACCAGACCCGACCCGACCCTCCCGAATTGACAACCCTATGAAATAAGTATGCTTGTAAACTATAAAAATATATAAAATAAAATAATTTCTGTTCTCAATGAGATTCATCTATATAGCAAGGAGTGGAAATTCAAGGAAAGTCAAACATAGCATAAAAAATAATGTGGAAATTTCAACAAAAACACTGAAAATGCCAACCTGGAATCTGCAAAGGTAAGGAAAGCACTCAAGTTGATCTTGAAGAAGTTCAACATTGTCCAATGGGTTGTCTGAGAGATCATCCGTAAATCCATCCTGCAATTAATAATGTTTCCAGACTAAGGACCATAACTTTTGTAAAAGAAGTGAAAAAAATAGCAATAGCTTACCTGAACAGAACTGAATCTAGAGCTGATAAAATCTTCTGTGATTTTAGGGACAGTTTCATCAAGCAAACTTGGTGTATCACCCTTCAAGTAAGGCACAGAAGTCACAAGTCTTGACCAAAGCCCCAGCAGATAATACACACTGTTGCTGGCCCACTAGCAAGTTGACATCATAAGAAAAATTACTAGTACAATCAGAGAATAAGAACTGAGATAACAAAAATAATACCTTGTAAAACAAGGTTAAAAATACTGGTCTCGCCATTCATGGTTACTTGGACCAGTAAATAGCAGGTAGATTTGGTATGTATACATTAGTTCTCAAAGATCATTGAGCAAGCTATATGTGTGGTACATAGAGCCGTATGGAGTTGTATGCCACTATGCCCCAATAATAATGGTTGGATAAAGTGGTAAAATGCAAATCGGTAAAACTTAGCAAACAAACCTGCCACGAGTGCAATGATTTTGCTGTAAATTCTGCTACCAAGCGAATCCAGTCAGTATAAATCTCCACGCTCAAAAGCTCTGACAACTACAGCATAATCAACAGATTAACAATCTAAGTCCCAAAAGCATGCAGGCAATGTAAGTTTTGAATGAGAAAGTGCTCTCCTTAGGTGGAAACAGGAAAAAAAACCAAAATCCTTGCATAACAAGGTCTATATAGTACAAATATACTGAAACTATTGACTTTTAAACACAGGAAATTTTTGAAATACCGAATACACGACATCTGTTCACTAAAATTGTGACCTCAGTTTGTACAGAAACATTCATGTGAATAATAACCGCAAAAAAACACAGACAAATTCCTACGAGCAGAGAACAGAAGCAATTCAACAACATGAGGGCATACTTTATCTCAGTCAGATTATCTGGCAAGCACAAACCCAGAATGAATGGAGTCAAAACCCCAATGACAATACAGTTCATTAACAAACTTAAGAGACTTGGATTTAAGCTAGTCCATGGAAAAGAATTTATCAACATATGGTAGAAAGAGCATTAACCACTACAATATTCTTCTCAGGAACGTCACTGTCTCATCATTATCTAGAACTTTTGGGCCATTAATCATAGAGAATAGGAACCAGAGAATGTTTCATAAAACACATCACGTAGCTGGGGTATTTCTAAGAAAACAGTTTTTGTAACTAGTAACCAAGTGATTCAGAAAATTTTATTGGATATGATGGTGGTTCAGGAGCCATACTGAAATTCAAGTTCCAAAATCAATTAAAATTATGAATATTAAAGGAAGGTCTTAAAAGAAATCACCTAAACAGTTGGAAAAATAAATCTTTGAAGAATGAGACTATCTTTTCATGATCAGATACAGTTGGGGCCCAAATTGACATTATTAATACATAGAAGCACAGTCCAAGGAAAGATTAAGTATAAAGAAGAGAAGATTATTTATAGTTGTATCTCAGACAAAAAAATAAAAGAGATAAAGCATTAAAAAGAGTAACTCTTTCAATATTTGACCACCCCAAATTTCATATGTTAGCAGGGGAGCCTAGGCGCAATGGTAAAGTTGTTGCCACATGACTTGGAGGTAGGTTCAAGTCGTGGAAACAACCTCTTGCAAAGCAGGAAAGGTCGTGTACAATAAACTCTTCCCCGAGACCCCGCATTAGCAGGAGTTTCGTGCACCATGCTGCCCAAATTTCATATGTTGCATCAAGGACTGTAATTGTCCAATGTGAATAATGGGATCATGATATATATAAAAAAAAAGTTTGTAGTCTTTTTACTCCATGATAAAGTCGCAAAGACTAAAGGCAACAAACTATGTGAACTTTAAAAGTGGCAGAAAGAAAAAAGAAACCTACGTGAAGATGAAGTATCACAAGGATAAAGATTGAGTGGGTGAGGAACAACAGGAAGCCAGAATAACTATGAGTAGGGTAAATTTACTTGCTTCCTAAAAGCTCCATTATCTCTAACAATAATTTACTTAGAAGATGAAAATCTCAAGTAACTAACCTTTAATTTGATTCTTGCTAACAATAATTTACTTAGAAGATGAAAATCTCAAGTAACTAAGCTTTAACTTGATTCTTGAAGCAAGTATTTCATTAATGTCATATCAATCTTACGACATGAGAATCGTACAGAACCCTATTATCTCTGAAACATATGTTTTGCAAGATAAATTACATGGCAAACCCAGATAACTTGGTTTCAAATCTTACAAATATGTAAAATAGGAACTATCATAAACCAAAAAAAAAGAGTTAAAGATTACCTGGTAGTTGACTTTGAAACGGCCAAGGAGACGGCAAAATTCATGGTAGTTATCATGATCAGCAAGGCCTGGAAAAGGAGGTGCAAGGAAGGGAGAACTTAGTATCATAATCATCATTAGCACAAAAAATTCTAAGCAAAATTGTAAAATGATTGTATGTTAGAAGAAAAACATGTTTGCCATTATTCTGTCTTAATATTATGTCACAGGTAGGTATAGGAAGATGTGGCTACTCTACCCAAAGAATTTACAGAAAATCACATGATTCCTGTGTTTTAGTATATAATTTCATTCCTATGGACTAAAATTAGTCAGAAAGCCATATATTGAGCTGGATTCCTCACAAAAAGCACTCAGAAAATATTGAGGCTAAAGTATTTAATATTTAGAGAGAAAAAGTGATATGAAAGGCTTAGAGAGGGCAACTGATTATCACAAATGCAATTGGGTAAGGCAAAAACAAACAAATAGATAAATAAATAAAATAAAGAAATTTTTTAAAAGAAACACCATGAATTAAAAAAATGATAATTTAAATTTCATTAAAAAAATTTCTATGCACTCAGTAAATAAATAAAAATAAAAAGTGGCCAAATTGTTTGCCTTTAAGTTAGTATGTATATAAGAATGTAGATTATACTCAAACTCAAAAAGGTACATGGAATTTACACACCAAAATGATCCCTAATCTGCCTATACTACAAAGAGAAGATAAAACATCTTCAAGAGTCCAATTTGCCAACATCATCATCAAACAGTGTTTGTCCAACTATTAAAAGATTATGACTGGAAATATTGAAATTAGTTAATTCATTTTTCAATTCAAGTCTCTCTCTATCTCTCCACATTACACCTTTGTTAGGACCGATGGCACGGCTAGAGGGGGGGATGAATAGCTTGGTCACCCAAATTTGCGGTTCTCCCTACAATGTTAGCACACACGGAAATTTATCAATCACGACAATGCTAACACAATACCTTTTACGTGGTTCGGAGATTCCTTGCTCCTACTCCACAGCGTGTCCTTGAGGTGGACGATCCTTTGATCCTTCGATGGATCACGCCCCGGCAATCTCCGGCTAACTCTTTCTCCTTCTCGGTGGAGAACAACCTCTCACAACCTTTCTTCCTCCTTACAAGATGACTTTAGAGTTTGAGGAGGAAGATGAGCACAAAAGAAAAGATCTTACAATGAAGAGCTAATCTTCTCTTAGCCTTAAGCCACAGCTTAAATAATGGAGAGGACTGTTTAAACAAACAGTCCAGCTCGCCACCAGTCGACTGCCCCAGGGGCAGTCGACTGGTCCTAGCCAAACTCCTAGCTAACGGCTAGTCTTAACGGCTAGTTTTTGACCTGATCAGTCGACTGGTCCCAGACCAGTCGAATGATCTTTCTGTGAGTTTGAGTCCTCTGCTAGTAGTCGACTGATTTATTCCCAATCGACTGCCCAGCTTACAAAACCACTCTTCCTCACTCCGAAGACCCTCCTTCACGTATGCCTTCAAGTACACTCCCTTGGCTTGCCCCTTGAAGTCCTCTTCCACCGGCTATCGTCCCTCGGATGCGCACGCAAGCCCTCGGCTTGCCTCCATGCCACCTTTTACGTGTGCCCTTTGAAGTCCACTTCCCGGCTTGCCCTTGGAGTCCTCTTCCCTCGGCTCTCGTCCCTCGGATGTGTCCTCCATGTGTGACTCACCAAGTCCTGCAAGACTTATTCACACATATCAAAATAACATAACACCCTAACCTTAACCATATTGACACATACACATAAAAACCATGATCTTCCCGATCATACTTGGGCCGATTGCCCCAACAACCTTCACTCTAGAAGGTTCGTCCAACTTGACATCAATTCAAGTCTCTCTCTCACACCCCCCCCCCCCCCACCACCCGCGTTGCACCTTCACTCTAGAAGGTTCGCCCAACTTGACAGTTCGCCCAACTTGACAATATCTTATGTCATACATAGCCATTATTTAATGGATAGCCCAACCTTCAGCCAATGAGAATCACTTTGCTAAACCATGCTAACATCCTCCCGGCAAGTGTATATACTGGTGGATCATCAACCATCTGCTTTGCATGTTTGGTTCACAAGGCATAATCAAATGATACAATCCTTGGGATCTTGGATAAGAACCTATGCAAGATTCCCTTGTTGGCAATGCTTTGTTTAGCAATATCTCAGTTCTTTAAACAATGTGATACCTGGTGTACCAGATAGATCCTTAACCACCTCTTGATAGTACTTAATGTACCTAGTTTCCGCCCCCGGGACTATGGTGCAGCGGAAGGACGACTAGTTGTCATCCTAGGCATCCACGGTTCGATCCCCAACTACGGCGTATTTTGTAGGAATTTTTCCTCCACCCAACCTCGTTAATCATTTTTTTGTTAATGTACCTAGTTTGCAGCAGAATAGATGGTAGTCAAGATCAAGGTTTTAAAAATGGTTCAAACCAATCGTCATGGAAAAACATTTCATCCCCTTAGCACACAAAACTAGGGCAGGGCACTGAAACCTCAGCGTCCAAGGTGAGAAAAACAAGTTGTGAGTAGATAAAAGTAAATTCAAATCTAGCAAGGATGAAGTTGGGTGGAAGTTGGGTGGTCAAGAGAGCTTGTGGCATCTAGGATAATTTTGATCTGTTGTTGAGGAACCGCACAGCCTGCACAATCATCAAGTGCAACATATGCACAGCGGAGTTCATCAAAACCAAGATCTACTAGTTGGGTGTGAGGGATGTCGCTCAATGTAAGAGGAGTCCAGGGTGTAACCTATCTGGAAGAAGGCACGGCACACAAGGACTTTATTTGATGCAAGAGTCCTTACGGTGAGCAATGACATCGGCCAGGCAAAGGAAGGAGGGCTCTATGACTATGATGAAGAGTATTCTTGTTCAGTCTTCTCTTTTTCCACTGTTACTGTTAGAACCCAGCCCTAACGCTGACACGGGCACATCTCATTGCAACTGAGGGACAATACCTCAACTCAAAATAAAATTTTAAATCTTGGTCATCAAATATTCATACTTGTATCAAACATGCTCCTCCACTTATCCACCTCAGCACCAACAGATAGAAAGATAATCTAAAAATGGTTGAAGTGAAGCATATGGGTATCAATGTAGACCATCAACTAGAACCCCCCTTAAATATTACTTTTGCTTGTATCACTTTCATCATCGATCTCGACTGATTGCAATTTTAAAAGGTAGATTAGTTACTTTCTCTCTTTTCTCCTCTTTTTTAAAGTAAATGCAATAGCTTATTCTCTTTTATGACATGTTCTCCAGATTTCCATCACCCCTCTATACTATCCTCTTTCAAGAAGTGGATATTGAAATCATCACTCCTCATGTTATACAATTAGTTTTCTTATGCTACAGTTTGGGAAATAACAAATTCCACTTGCAGTAAGGGAATCAACAAAGAAGATTATCCTCTTTTGAAATATAGATGATCCAGTCAACTTCATCATCGGAGCACCAAAACCCTCAAATTGTGCACTAGTGCTATGCCTTAGTTTTCGTTTTGTGGGGCTTCCTTCTATTTTGTGTTATAAGTTAGGTAACCATTAATATACATGTTCCAACTTGAAGGGAATGTTATAGTATATAGTTTAGTCCCACATGAGTAATGTTGTACTATTCTAACTAGGTAAAAAAAAAAGGGGCAACCTGAGGAAGAGTCGGTGCACATTGTATCTATTGTACGCGGTCTTACCTTACCTTTTGCAAGAGGTTGTTTCTGCGACTCGAAACCGTGATGGTAAAGTCACATGACAACAACTTTACCGTTAAGCCAAGGCTCCCCTTCACTATTCTAACTAAGTATATCAATAGAATTACATAATTGAACATGCTTTTATGTTAATCTATGAGCTTGACATGAATCAAAGTATCTTACCAGGAACTTTGCTTTCAAGGCAAGTTTAAAATAGGAAAACAAATATTAAAGACAATCCACAACTCTAAATAAAAACAAACCTTGGCCTGTTTGCAATATCTCTTTTGTCCCTCTCATAAGATTCGATAGGAATTGAGATCGTGCAGGATCATCAGTAAATAATGACCGTCTAACTGAGGCAAGCCTGACTAAACACTCCAAAGCCTACGAACAAGATACATTTAACTGTAAATAGAGTGAGCAAATTCAATGATCATAACTCAGAAAAGATAGATGAGAACAAATATGAATGATCATATAAAACATAAACAGAATGTGACTAAAGGACATGCAAACTTGCATCTGATCTAATATAACCCAGTCTGATGGCTCCTACTCTTACTGTCGAAGTTCTGATCCAGACCAATCATGTTGTCCAGTTCTGGTCAAGTTTGTTATTTGGATTCATGCATGAAAGGTTGATAATAGAAGTTATACATCTTCACACACAATTAATTAAAAAATATCGGGAAAAGAAGAAAAGAAGCGAGACTTATACATGATATTTATAACCCTAGAAAAAACTTATGACAAAGTCCGAGAGAAATTATGTGAAGAATTATAGAAAAGAAAAGAATTATAGAAAAGAAAGAAAAGTGTATATTAAAACAATTAAAGATATATATGAGAATATAATAACAAGAGTGTGACGGATTAACCAAAAAAATTCATATAAAAATAGAATTACGATAAGAATTTGCTCTAAATCCATATCTTTTTAGGAAATAAAAATAAGTATTGTATAACTATATCTGTAACTAAACCCATGTTTTTGTTTAAAAAAGAATAGAATTAGATTTTTAAATTAATGATAAGTTGAAACGAATAATTACAATTGTTAAATAAATAATAATATTCTTAAACTAATATTTATATTGTTTTAAAACTTAATATGGCATTTAAATTTAGTTGTAGAACTAATTTTTATATCATATTTAAACGAAAATAAAATACTAAATTAATGGTAAGTTAAAACTAATTATTACAATGTTAAATAAATATTAATATTCTTAAACTGATATTTTATATCATTTTAAAATTATAATATGAGATTTGAATTCAGTTGTAGAACTAATTTGTATATCATATTTAAATGGAAACTAAATTGGCATACCTAAATTTAAATAAATTAAAATTTGAAGTTAATATATTAAAATTTTAAAACGTATTTAATCAGATATTTTTTACATACACGTTCAGTGCAACATGTGGGGTTTACAACTTTCTATATTACCAAGTGCTGTCAAAAGAGATCGTATTGTAAAAATAAAACTAGTAAAACATTTCAGGAAACTATTGACTAGTAATTGAAGACAAGTGCATGAGTAAAAGACATGAAAACCACATCCTATAAAAGAATAGATTATGTATTAACTCGGTCTAATAGAAAACATGTTAGAAAAAGATTCATTCCGAATATACCTCTTTCGAGAGTGGTGGTTCGGTGATGTTATAATAATCAAAGAAAATTTGGAGGGTGGAGGGATCTTGCAACACAGATTTCCAGGACGATGGAATCTGCAGAAACAAGTATAACAGCAGCAATGTCTCTTCAATCAGTCAAAGCATGAAGAAATTGTATGGGCATTCAAATTTGTAATTTTCAGTGAAGTACCTGAACAGTACCAAACTCTTCGGAGCTTTCATCTACTGAAGTTCCAACAAAGTCAAAAGACAAGCACTTCAAGGAAAGTGAAAGAGTGTGTTGCCTCAGGACAGAGACTGCAAACAAATAATAACATTAAAATGGTATCATAGATAAGCTGTAAATATATAACAATCTCATTGGTAATTAATTATAAAAAACCTTGCATATTTTCATCACTCTTTAGTTGATGTAGAGAAGTTAAAGAAATTTGAAATATCTGGAAAAGTGATTGATCCCTAAAAGAGCAAGCCACCTTTCGATGTACTGTCAAAGATATCCCCTGATTTGGCTGTAAAATAATTGGTGAAGATATCAATTTTCTCATTGGCAGATATGATCAATTTCAAGCAATTAATTATATGAAATAGCAAAATATTTAATTCAAAGATAAAAAACATCAAAAGAAGCATATTATCAAAACACAGTGAATGTAACTAGCAGCGTATTCTAATCAAATTCTTTTTCTTTCATTTCATTTTATGCTTGTTGACCTAACAAACACATGTTGTTATATGACAAAAAATAGAAAATAAAAGACAATTAAATACATTTGGACAGCAAGAGAAAGTAGAACAAAGGAGTGCAATAAGAAACTTCATAAAAACCTGAATAATCTTATAAAACATTAGCCTATCATCTGAGATCAAGTTTTCTCAAACAGTTTTAGCATCTACCATAACAACCACTAAATTAAACAATATGATAGGCAAAATTGCCTTAGACATTCAGTTACTCATCTTCTGCTCTTACTGTATCATTTATAGTTCCATACTCGAGCCATCAAGCGAAATGCATTTTTCCCTTAAAAAAATTTGTAAAGAAACTCTCTCCACCAGCCAAAGTCAATGCTCTCTTCTTCTTCTGATAATAATTCTATGATTCCCTCCGCTCTAACTTCTCACAAACTTATAACCACACACAAACTCTACAACAACTTAACATAAGTATCACAAAGATATAACTGACTCGAAAACATAATTTGCCTACTATATATTAATTCTATTCAGGCCCCTTTGTATTTTGTCGCTCCTGGAATATACAAGCCATGTTGTGGGCTTATTTCCCCCATGATCCAGCACCTGGCCCACATCTGGAACTTGGTTCCTATCAAATTCCATAAGGGTCATATAGAATACTTGAGCTTGAGGCATACATGGGTGGAAGATGGGTCGTTGGCAGTTTGGAAAGTAAAGAGGAGGTATGGAGAATGAGGAAAAGGGAATCTCTTATCAATAGGTTGTCATTCTCACAGAGGTGAAAGAAAAGACGAAGATGGAGATTCTGATATGCTTGCTCGATGCCTAAAGCTTAGAGGGGTACAGTGAAAAGATAGAACACTTTGGTAAAGTAAAAAACTTTAGGTGGCGTGAAATTAAAATTTTAAATAGGGTGGAATGAAAAAAAAAATGGTGAAAGTAAGACTTTGGAATACTTCATATCACCATCAAGTACGAGTTTATCATTCTTAGACTTGATGATATACTCAACTTAAAGGCTAGAGCATAATAGGTAAATGTTTTAAAAGTTGTTTATGGTCTAAAGTTCGTCATCATATTGATTTAATTCCTCAATCTTTCGTTTCCCACTGTACTAAGTCTACTACGAGATTTGCTACATGTATTCAAGAGATACATGTCAATGAAAAATATATTAAGCATAGACTCATAAAATACATACTAAAGTGCATCATAAAGATAAGGAGTATAACATAAGAAACTATTTCCTAATTCATGTACCTTATCCATTCATCTTAAAAATTCCTTAAAGAACCTTCATGCTCTCCATTTACCCCTTCCATTATGAGAAAATTTAATAATTATTATATTATTATTTAGTTGTCGGCGTAATTAATTCTAATCCTTGAAGAAACTTCATGCCCCATAATCAATAGCATTTGAAGCTTCTTTTTTGATTTATCTAAAATTAAACGAGTCTTATATAGAATCATAAGCAGGCCATTTGAGCATGTAATTTTTCAATGTGTCATCCACCTTGTTGATTAGTTGACTAGGCGCGTCTATTGAGAATATGAATCTTTGGCTTGATATAGAATCATATATTTCTAAATTAATCTATTATTGAAGCATATTGAATTAAACAAGCTTCACTCCATTATTTTATATATTTTGGCACTGATATTCTATAAATTGTTGCTTATAAAGTAGAACAAGGTTTGAGGTTTTGCTTCAGTGTTGATTGTAGTGTCTGACTATATGGAGACTCGACCATTCAGGTCCCATCACCTACGGAGACGCAAACTGCCCATTGGTTCAAGGGTTTGTGCCAAAAGCAATTAGTAGATCTATTCCACCCAAAATGGGAATCGGCTGGGGTTATGAACTTATAATCATCGAATCGACTCGTTCATCATAAGATTGTAAGTTCATTCCATACTGGACCAGACCGGAATAGGGTTATGTACATTCATATTATGAGGATGGGTCATTCGAGCGTATGAAAATAGATACTATATACCATATTCACTTCTTTTCTTTTGGGAGCTTCTATTAAATCGAGAGAAAGGTTTGATTGTACATCTTTTTGATATATATATATATATATATATATATATAAGGTATACTCCGGATAATTCAAATCGAACCAATTTAATGTCTCACCCGGGCCTATATGAATAGGACATTTTGGTGTTTGCCTATAAAAAATGGAAGGATATTAAGAGAAGAAGATAAGGATGGAAAGCAGGAGCGAAAGGGGAAGTCTTCTCCAGACCTCTCTACTCCTTCCTATCACCATGCTAACCCATCCGTCAATTACTACATCTAACAAGCATCACAAAAGTATGTAATGAGAAGAAAAAATATATCAATTTTAAAACAATTTGGTTCGATAAAATAAACAAGTGTGAGTCCAAATATAATTTTATCTTGGAGGGTCTGAAAAATATAGTTTTTATATTTTTACTATTTTAGTAGATTTAGTCTATTTTTCTTCAATCTCAAATTCTCAATGGGATGGAGTTATCGTAGAAGTGTTTAAAAGAAGACTCCAACCCATGGTTCTATTAATCAGTAATAATAAAAATTTCCTATTCGCAGATCATCTCTCCAATCAACTAAGGCATGCAACTCGTCATAAGTTTGCAAATGGAGACACGCAGATTTTCACATGTTGTCTTTGATTATCATGTAACAGGATAATAAATAACAATTATAAGTTGATAGCACCATGTAATATTCTACTAACCTGATTCATCTCAGAGACAAGTTGGTTTAGTATCTTCAACCCAATTGAATAATGGCCCGAGGAAGCCTAAAAACAAAGAACAAAAAAAATAGAAATGATTAAAAATGTACACTTGCAGCTGATAGAAAAGGATTATTTATGTAAACCGTCTCAACATTTTATAAAATAAACCAAATATGAAAACATTCGACAAATTGATATCAATAATAGCAAGTGGATGCCATGTAAAGTAACAGATTACTTTTAGACGGCATAAAGGCAAGGAACAGTTCTATTCTTTAAATAGTACCAAATGTTTCCTTTTAAAACATTTGTCGCCATTTTATATGAAAACTCATTTAGCCTTTACTTATTTAGACTTAACAGAAGAAATTCACTTTGATCAAAAGGACTTGATTCAAAATTCATAATTCATATAGCCATTAACTAATTTTGTTCTCATTTAGCCTTCAGTTATTACTTGTACCCGAGCTCAGCTTAATCATCTTTTTTGAACTGTGACATGAAAACCAGAGGCAAAATCATGAGATGAAATTATTTAATAGCTAGGAGGACACAGTGGTAATAAGATTAGGAAGAACCAGCCAGAAAGATTAATCTTCAGAGTAATGCATCATAGCATCTTCAGTGAATAACAAGAAAATAATGGTCACCTCTGATAATCCATGATATTGATCTTACAATGACGAGTTTCAATGAAATTAACAGTTGACAGTAATTACCTGACTCAAGAAGTTTGTTGCTTCATTGGCGATATCTCTAAATCTGTCATCATCAAGCCATCCAAATTTTGTTATCCGACACAACAATTGTATCATCGATCCAACTACAAAGTTCTGCAATTCAGGTCCTCTGCTAGCTAGATAGTTTACCACATAATTCCCTTCATAGTTAATATAAATCACAAAGTCAATTTAACATGTTGCAAGTGAAAGCAAAATTGTCTTAACTTGGTAATTTAGTCATACATAAATACTTGTACTAAAACAAATGTCCATAAACTCATAATAGTTCAGATTTTTCTTCCTTGTTCACAATTTAGATACTCCATCAAAACCAGCAATGATATACAACTCAACTGTGCGCACACAGCTTTAGTAGTTTAACCATGGCAACTAACTAGACAAAATTTCGACAGTTTTATGTAAAATGACTAAAGCAGATAATAATGAGGTAAGAATGTACACCTCAACGCAAAACTTGTTAAAAGCAAAACAAAAGTATTTCCTAAGCAAAAGTTAGCATTTACAACTTTGAAAGGAATATTACGGATATCAAGTCGCAACTGCAGGGAGAGACTTTGCTCCATGACTTGCTTCAACAAGCTTGAACTGGCCAACATCAAAGCATAAGGAGTCAAAGCATTGTCCAAAATATATTGGCACTGAGTAATATAATCAGGGTTCACAGAAAAGCATTTCAAGGTGCTCTCTGCATGTGCTCGCTCAGCTGAATCCTGAGACATATAAAGCACCTCACACAAGGCTTCCAAGTGGGCTAGGCTCTCCATAGATAAGAAACGACCAGAATTTCCAATATTCCAGATGATCAAAATTTCTTGAGTTTATGGCATATGCCTGTCTCCTTCCCACAAATAGAACCACAACTACCAATTCCTGTACAATGATGTTACAGAAATGGAAGAACTATGCAGTTCTGAAATAATATATGATTTATGATCATATTCAAGTATTATATCACCAACAAAGTTCAGAAGCTGCAATAAATGATAGAACCACTGGAATGTCGCGTCACATACAACGTAAAAAATGGAATAGTTCAAATCAAAATTGTCCCATGATATACAATTGTCAACATAAGTTCAAAATCTAAATAGGAAGCAGGAGAGACGTCTCAGGAAGTAGATCATCAGCAATTGTGCCACAGATTAGAGTCCAAAGATAGTGTCTGTCCTTGCAAAAAAATACAAAGAAAAAGGGTCAGATAGAGGATCCGGATAAATATTTGGATGACAAACCAATAAACATCGATAAACTAGTACGTTTGGCTCTTAATATTTGATGGTTTCGGTGCAAAAGTTTTAAGTATTGGACATCAATGACGATTATATTGCATATATTCTAAAAGAAAAAATGCATAGCATTCAATTGGAGGCCGACAAGGAAAGTAGTAAAAAGAGAGCATTCAAAACATTAAAAATATTTTTTTTAAAATCGGATTAAATAAGAACAAGTTAAAGATAAACAACAAATTGTACGAACCAAAAAAGTTGTATTCCTAAAGTTTGTAGGAACTTTACAAGCATCTTGTTTTTGATACCTATTAGTATATTACCAAATAAAGCAAAAGGTACATGATTAGGAGATACCATACATAGAAATAGACATGTATGTTATGATGCTTGGACACAGAATATTCATTCAGAGTAGCGAATTAAGAAGCGTAAACCATGACCATAGGAAAAAAAAATAGGCGTGCATGGGACACAGCATCACTTCATTCCCACAACAGGAATGATACGCAATATGAATTCTGGGCATGTAGCACTAGCATACAATAAAACATCTAGATGCATTTTACAAGAACTTTTGTTTCTCTCATAAATCACCAAACCAACCTGGACAAGTATGGACTTACGAAATACACCAGAAGTAACATTATTTCTTTCTCACGGAATGTAAATTCTTAATGTGCAAATGATGTCCATTGTTGTAAAAGTCCACCTAGGCGCTAGGCGGCACCCCACCGTGGTGCCGCCTAATGCCGCCTAGCGCCACCTAGGCGCCGCTAGGCGCTAGGCGGTAGTCCTCCGCCCGACTACCGCCTAACGATTTTTACAACCTTGATGATGTCAAAGGTAAATGGTGCCAAAGTCGTCATACATTCATGGCAGGAAGAGGCAAAAATCAAAGTAAATACAAACTGTTGATAAATCTAGCAACCTCGTTCGTTGTCACAAAACCGTTCACTACCTTATTTCACCTACCAGGAAAAGAAGTCTCCACTATCGTATTCTTCTAGTGTTTAATTTTGCACGAACTAAACAGTAGTTTAGAACTACCAAGAAAAGTGATTGACTAACCATATCTAGAAGGACCTAATGTTTTTTCGTGTAACTACAGTCCATCTATAGAAATTCTCCCAACAACATGCTAGCCATCAGGATGCATCCTTTCAACTTTCTTACCATTACTTAGAAATAAGTGGCCCACATGCTCTAATGCTTGTTATACATATCCAATGAAAACTCAAAAAAGTGAGAACTAACAAATCTACACGATCATTATATAATTCTCTCTTCATGATTTATGTTTTCTTTGCAAAATATGCACTGCATAAATTAACACCGTTATTTCGAGATTGGCACCCATCAAATAATCAAATCAGCATTACATTCCCATAAAAAATGTAAAGAAAAATTGCTGATTATTTCTTCGTCAAAGACTCGTCTGATATTAGATCATTCTCAGCGATCAGCGGAAGTAGATTAATAGCTCCGCCTAAAAGGGAAAGTTTTCCACAATCCAAACCCAAACAGGCCCGCAAGGATTCAAAAGCTGGAAGCAGGAAGATGAGGCGATCAAGGATCCATAGCCAGGAATGGACCACGTCGAAGCAATAATTGCAATAGATTCCCTTGACGAAAAAACTCCCGCATCGCTCTCGAGCGCCGAGACTACCTTCGCCGCGGATTCGGCGAAAACTCGTGATTTCCGCCGCAAAAGCGGTGGTTCTGATCCACTTTGCGGCTAGGGGAGAGCGCCTAATAACCCGAATCTGGGGAAGAAATTTAGGGAGATCGATGCGCATAGGGTTAGATTGGGGAGGCGAATACCTTGCGATTCTGTCAGACTCTTCTTCTTCTTTTCTCTCCCTCTCCTCCCTCTCTCTCTCTCTCACTTTGTCTTCTCTTTTTCGGGCTCTGGCTTTGTCGAGATTGGAGGAGGGCCAGTGTGAGGAGAGGTATTTAAAGGGCGAGGCGGTGAGGGTAATTTGGGGCAGCCAGCGAGGGTTGGGTTCCTTCTATGTTTTTATGGAAGGGAAAGCCGATCAGTCAAGATTGGATGCATAGTCCGGCACGCTAGAAAGAAAATTTATTTTAAAAAATTGAAAATTAAAAAGATTAGAGAGAGAAGTTACAAGCAACCTCAAATATATATGATATTTTTTTAGATAAACAATTGAACTATATATTTTCATTATGAAACTTTTATTTCTATATTTTTTTGAACTTAATTATTTTGTAATAAACAAATTAAAAATAAAGTAGTGAAGAGGAATAGAAGAGACAAAAGGGAAGGAAAATTTGATATCCTTTAACCTAATTTACCTAATTATAGGACGGAGAGGATAAGTAAATCAAACGAGCCAATATGTGTGTTTATACAAGAAAGAAATAAATAAGAGAGGAAGAAATGAGTTGATCGCGAAGAGCTGAGAAAGGAAATACGACAAAAAGTGGATTGCTTCTGAGTATTGAACGAAAAGGAAAGATATCATTATTTTTATCTAGTCGATTGACTACTAAAAAAGGAAAGGCGTACAATTAATCGAGAAAGCTCGTAAGCTCAACGTAATCCTTACAACCCTAACACTGTTGATTCCATAATCCCCCTTAATGTGTTTGAGCTTGATTTCTTTGCATATGGAGTCCATCGGCTCTATGTTAGGATTGTCAAACTTACCATAGGCACTTTGACTTAGAAGGGTGAATAATTAGTATATACATTCAACAATAAAGATTGAGAGGTTGATGATCTTAATTGTAGTGTTTGTTGTAACGATGAAAATGATAATGACCTAAATTCCGTTGGAGAATAAGAGAGACGGGGTGATAGATGAGATGAACAACAAGACCTTTGAAGTAGTAGAGGCACAATTCAAGGAGGTCTAGCTACAATGAAGACTAACTTATGTGAATGTGAACTTTCTTCCGTAAGGTTATTTAAGGGGTTTTTTTAACGGCTATAAATTGATCATATGATTTATCTTCTTTTATATAATCTGAGGATTTATCTATAGAATCAATGTGATAATTGATTCCTTCCATTTGTCTCTCTCTAGTAAATGGTAAAAAAAATGAAGAGAAGAAGGGATTTTTTTTCTCCTTAGAAAATTATTATTTTATTCGAGGATTTGCAATCTAAATACATTAGAGTGGTCAAAATATAGTTGGTAATCAATTTAGTATATATGGTTAAACGTCAATATAAAAATCATTTATTAAACTTATATAAGAGTTTTTCCTTTATTCTTTATTTTTAATTATTGAAAGGTATTAAGAGCTTACTATTTATAGTGTTAATTCCTAGGAGTTTGTTTACAACCTCAATATGTAATTTCGACGGCTAATGAAATATTTTAAGCAAAATATTTTGATAATCCTTTAGTAGCGAAAATGATAAGATAAATTGTTCCTTGTACTTTGCTTGAGATTGGAGGATTATGAAAAGAGTATATCATTCTACCTTTTCTATCAATTCCTCTTTTTTTTTTATCAATTCCTTTTATTCCTCTAGGAGTAGATGCCCTTGGTTGTGTCTATTATGTAATTGATTAAAGATAGAATATTTATTTAATCATTAAATAATTATGGGATAATTAAGATAACATCTGTCTTGAATTTAGGCCCGTTTAATTCAGACTTGAAAGGTAACTTAGCCAATTAAATTAGAAAGTTATAAATAATTGCAAAAGAATTAATTCTTTATTTTATGTAGTTCCAAAAATAGACTTAAATATTATTGTTAAATAATTAATATTATTAGTTAATAGTGATCAATACCGCGTTGTGAAAATATATAGTGAATCGATCGCGTTGCATCCGTTATGACGTCATCGAACAACATCCACAGTTTTTAGTGATTTTTTTTAAGGCGATCCTGATTATGAGATAAAAAAATATTCAAGATTGATTTTTTTTTGTTTAAGATATTGTTTTAGATGTACACTGAGTATCTGCTCGCCTGGCATCCGCCGCGACAACCGCCTGGCCGCTCATGGCCGGTGCCCTCCGGCCGTATGTTCCAAATCCACACTATAACGTAAGAAGAAAATTGAATCCAAGGGTCGGAATCCGATCGCGACGATCGCGATCTATTCGAGTTAGTATCGCAACATACCTCACTCAATTGAGATGCCTCGATCGCACATAAAGTTATCGTGTAATATATCATAATTATATACATGTATGATTTTATTATTATATTTTTCTTATGATGCTCATTTACGAGCATCAAGTATTTTTTTTAATTTATTTTAGAAATTGAAACTTAGAATTTAGATTTAAATCATAATATTTAAGTTAAAGATATTTAAAAAAGAGCAATGATAGAGAGAATTAAAAAATATATACTTATGTGGGCACTGTAAGGTATATATAGAGTATTGATGCGGTGCGTGACACGAAGTGCATGACTCCACCCGTGACTCCAATAGAGCTCAGATCATTAAAAATTATATATATATATATATATATATTTTATAAGTTGCGGGGTCACACGTCCATGAACGATGCGACTTGAGGCGTCTCTAATTGCATTGGAGGCGTCTTGAGTGAATTTTTTTTAATATTGATCGAGGCACTTGGATTTGATTTAGGCCCTTCGATTTAATTTTTTTTAAAAATCAATATTCTCTCAAATATAAAACTTAAATACATTACTATACCATATGAACGCCTAAATTCTTTTTAGCTTGAACACTCTAACCCGATTGGGAAGTCTTAACCCTAGATGTAAAATCTTAATTTTTTTTAGTTTGAATACTTGGGAAGCTTGAACCCTAGAAGTATATCATATATATTTATGGTTTAAAATTTTAAGATTTAGGGGTTTGATTATAGTGGGTTTAAGTAATAAGATTTTTCCTTTGTAGTTCAGGCTTCCCTCTTGAGTTAAAGTATGCAAGGATAAAAATTTTAAATATTCACGGAGTCTAATTTAAAATCGTATATATGTGTGTGTGAGATATCCTGAGTGTCTTTTATCTATGCATCTATATGTGCTCAGGGTGCCTAAATCGAATACATACACCACGAACGCGTGCCTAGATAATTTATAGTGTGTGTGTATATATATATATATATATATGGGCATTGATAAAGTTAGTTTTTTTTTTCAGTCCGCAGCATACCAACATTATATATAAACATTATTTATATATTAGGGGTGGATCTGGAATGGTAGGTTTAAGAGGTCACATACTTAGCATACCAACATTATACATATATTAGGGGTGGATCTAGAATGGTAGATTTAAGAGGTTACATACCAAGTAACGTAAATAATGACTACGAAATTAATTATTATAATAACTACCTCCCTAATTTTTCAAAGATAAATGTATATTTAGTTGAAATGCGAGAAATAGAAAGTTTTTTTTTAAAAAAATAGATCCGCTACCTTAACCCCTTTAAAGTCGGCCCCATGAATATGGAGGGAGATTATACAGACAACAGATGCACGGTGGAGTTGAAAATGCAGGTCATCACCTCCTAGGGATCAACCCTGGCTATTACGTCAGAAATATCATGCACCTACCATCTGTGCTACTCTCTGAGGGCAGATTTTTTTTAAAAAAAATAGTCATCAAAGGGGTTTCTAAAAGAGTCAAATAATATATCTACTAAGAAAATAAAAATTTATTTTTATTTTCTCTGTGCTACTCTCTGTGCTACCATTAAACCAACTATAAAAATTTATTTCTAAAAGAGTCAAATAATATATCTACTAAGAAAATAAAAAATTTTATATAAAGAAAATAAAAATATCTATATAAAAATAATATTATTAAAAATTTGGAATGGTCATGGCCTCTCAGAGTCCCGATGTAAATCATCTACTTACCCCCGCACGCCACAAATGAACATCCAGCATGGGCGACCCTCACAGTAAAATGCATCGGGGCGCCCGAGTGCTGTGAGGGGCGCCCATTTGTGTGTATCATTTAAAAAAAAAAAATGGATCTATAGAGAAATGAAAAAGAAGCAAAAAATCATGCCCCCTTTCTGAGTCTGTATTCATTTCCAGGGGCTCTATCTTACAATAAACTTTTTTACTTTTTTAATTTTTTTAAATTGACATTTCTTAAAGATGAACAATATACCCAATGATTTTCTAAATTTTTTTATATCAAGCATTATAACCCAGGAGGAAAACCTAAGCTCTAGGAGAAAAATCATATTGGCTTAAATCCTTTATAACTAAATCTTAAAATCTAAAATCTTAAACCTAAATATATATAATATATCGCGTGAATATCTAAAATTTTTATCTTGAACACTATAATCTAAAAGGGAAGTATGAACCTAGAGAAACATCTTATTAGATTAAATTACTATAACCCAACGTCTAAATTCTAAAATTTTAAACCATAAATACATATAATATATCTAAAAAAATACTGTAGCTAAGGCGAGGCGCCTGGAAATGATACAGGCACCCCGCCTAGAATGAAGTGAGGTGCCTGAATTCATTTCCTAGCATTTTGAATTTGGTCCAAATATATATATATATAGGAAAATGCTATGTTGCAAACTCGTTGTCGCGCACCCCTGTGGACTCAGGACATCTGAATTGAATCTAGGCATCTAAATTTAAATCCAGTGCAAGAAGATTTTATTTATTTTTTATTTTTTGGGATATATTATATATATTTAGGGTTTAAGATTTTAAAATTTAGGAGTTGAGTTATAGTAAGTTTAAACAAATAAAATTTTTCTTCTATGGTTTTAATCTTACCTCTTGGGTTGTAGTGTTCAAATAAAAAATGGGATATATTAGCGTTTAAAATTTTAGAATTTAAGAGTTGAGTTATATTAGATTTAAGTTAATAAAATTTTCCTCTAGGGTTCAATCGTTCCTCTTGGGTTATAGTGTTCAGAATAAAATTTTTTGGATATTCACGGGTATATTATAAGATTAAGAATTATTTAAGGAATTATTTTTTAAAAATAAAAATAATTGATCTAGGAGGAGCCTGGATCACCAGCGCGTACAAGCACGTGACGAGCGGTCCGTAAAGAATGTCCTCTTTACAGATATACACAAAATTTATGCTAAGGGTCTTCTCGTGTGAACTCGTGCAAATCGTGTATATTTAGTTTTTTTTTTATTTTTTAGCTTTCGATTATATCATTTAAGATTTTGTTTTTAGAGTTTAGTAGTTGAGTTATAATATCAAGTATAAAAAAAATTTAAATCGAAAAAATAGTTAAGCTTTGTAAGAAATTTGCATGGTAAGATCATTAGCATAGCAAACCCCTATATATATATATATATATATATAAAGATTTGCTTGCCGCGACGTCTAGTCATGAATCGAGGAAGGCGCCTCAAGCTTTTTTAATTTATGAGTGAAGGTGCCTAGCGTTCAGTAATTTTTTAATTTTTTGGGATATATTATATATATTTAGGGTTTAAAATTTTAATATTTAAGAGTAGAATTATAGTGAATTTAAGTCAATAAGATTTCCTTTCTAGGTTCAGTCTTCCCTTTTAAGTTATAGTATTTCAGATTGAAAATTTTAGATATTGATGGAGTATAATATATATATTTAGGGTTTTAGATTTTAGAATTTAGGAGTTAGATTATAGTAAATTTAAGCTAATAAAATTTTCTCTCTAGATTTTATTCTTTCCTCCTGGGTTATGTATTCAAAATAAAATATTTTAAAATTTCACTATATATATATATACATATATATATATATATATACATATATATATATATACATATATATATATATATACATACATATATATATATAAACACACTCTGCTATGAACTCAGTGCGTCTCTATTGAATACAAGCGTCTATGTCAAATCTCAGACGCCTGAGATGTTTTGTTCATAAAGATTTTTTTTTAAAAAAAAATTTAGGGTATATTTAGGATTTGAGATTTTAAAATTTAAAAGTTGAGTTATAACGGGTTTAAGTTATAAGATTTTTCTCTAGGGTTTAGGCTTCCCTCTTGGATAATAGTGTTTAAAATAATAAATTTTAGATGTTAATGGGGTATATAAGTATTGTAAATTTTAAGATTTAGAAATTAGGTTATAGTGGATTTAAGTTAATAAAAAAAAATTCTTAGGATTTATGTTTTCATCTTAGATTATAGCGTTTAAACAAACAAAATTTAGATCTAATAAGGCATATTATAAAATTAAAAATTATTTATTAAAAAAATTTTAAAAAACACAGACGCCAGTGTTCTTAGCGCGCGCATGTGTGTGTGTGTGTGTATGTATATATATAATTCATTTGAGATAATATTGATTTATAAAAAATAACTCGAGACATCTCCGATACCACTAGAGGTGCCTCGAGTCTCATCATGCATAGACACACAATGTTTTATCTGCAGGAGAATATATATACATGATATTACTAGCCTGGACGTCCACAGTGAGCAACTATCTTGGGCGTCGGAGTGCATGCAAGGTGCCTCCCGCCTTGCATGCAGTCGGGCACCCACAATAGCTCCTTGCATGCAGTCGGGCAACCATGACAGGCGCACATCGTGGGCGCCTCACGAGAGGTGCCTTGTATGCAGTCGGGTGCCCATGGAAGGCGCTCACTGTGGGCGCCTGGTAATGTTACTCTATATATAGGCATGATGCTCTTGGGTGACGCGCTTGCACGCCCAGGATATCCCTCTCTCTCTTTATATACAGGGGCGTAGCAACGTGGGGGAGGGGGGGGGGGGGTGCGACCGCCCCCTAACTTTTGGAGAAAAAAAATTAATATTATGAAAACAATTAAAAAAGGACTTAGTTATAAATTTTAAAAATGTTTAGATTTTTTTTTAGAAAAAACCAATGAAAACCTTTCCTCTTTCTTTTTTTTCTCCGTTTCTCACGTCTTTATTTTCTCACGTCCCTTCTTGCAAATTCCCCCCCCCCTTCCCCATCAAATCTTTTTTTTTTTGCCCTCTTCCTTTTTCTGTTTTCCTCCTCTAATTCCTTTTCTTTTTTTCTTTATCTCAAATTCTTCTTCCTCCCCTAATTTCCATTTTATTTTTTTAATCCTAATTTTATCCTCAAAATCTTCCGTCGCATAGTGTTTTCGTTGTCATCCACGACGTTGTCGTGGCACACCGCACACCGTACGTCATTGCTAGCGCCGTTGTCATTTGCTACTAAGGCTATCATCATCGCTTCGTCGGCGCTCCACAACAAACGTTTTTTATTGAGGTAAAATTTTCTTACTTGATTTCTTTCCATTACTGATTTAAGTATTTAAAAAATTTATAGTGTTAATTTTACATATATTTATGATTTTATTTGTTAGTCAAGTATGTCAAATGTTTACAGATATTTGATTTGTTATATTAATATGATTAATTTTATTGACAATCAAATTTGATGTTTGATTTGACTTAATATGTCTATCAATATATGTGAAAAATAAATGATCATTCACTCTCAAGTTAGTTTTATCAATTTCGTTTGTTATTTGTTTTTAATATGAATTGTTGGAAAATGGTAATCATTAAATTAGGTGATTATATTTCTAAAATATTATGTTATGTTGGAAAATGGTAATCATTAAATTAGGTGATTATGTTTCTAAAATATTATGTTGGCGATCAATCAGGTGAAATAACAATGTTGATGTATTTTAAGAAAATACGTGATGAACCTACTTCAAACAAATCATCTCCTCCTCCACCACCTCCTCCTCCGCCTCCTCCACCACCTCCTCCTAATGTTGACTCAAATGAGTATCCTAGCGATCCTGGTCTAAGAAAACATATCCTTGAGTATAATGTTAATGAAAGGGAGATTGTTTGACGTTACTATTTGCAAAAAGGTCCATTTCAGCCTAAGAATTATGAATTTCCTTGGCGTTCTTGTTCAAAGGAGAAACGAAGATTTCGAGCTATATGGTTTAGTCTTCATCCTAATTGGCTAGAATATAGCATTGCAAAAGACGCGGCTTTTTGTCTTTATTGTTATTTATTCAAAGCGGATCATGGTGGTCAAAGTAGTGGAGATTCTTTTGTTACTGAGGGATTTAAAAATTGGAGAAAGAAAGAAAAATTTCATGAACATGTTGGAAATCAGAACAGTATTCACAATAGGTGTAGGATGGCAGCTTATGACTTGATGAATCAAAAACAACATATTGAAACTTGTTTGATCGATCAATCTAGTTAGGTAGCTGCCGATTATCGTGTTCGTTTGACAACATCAATTGATTGCATAAGATTTCTTGTGCGTCAAGGATTAGCATTTCGTGGTCATGATGAATCAACAAACTCACTCAATCAGGGTAATTTTCTTGAACTATATATTAAGATTTCTTGCTGACCATAATGAGGATATCAATAGAGTTACACTGGACAATGCTCCCTTAAACCTCAAATTGACATCGCCTGATATTCAACAAGATATTACCAGATCTATTGCCTATTTAACTACTAATTCTATTCTTGGAGATCTTGGTGATGAATTATTTACTATATTGGTTGATGAAACTCATGATATATCTGTTAAAGAACAAATGACAGTTGCTTTACGGTTTGTAGATGAAAGGGGAAATATTGTTGAATGCTTTCTAGGCATTATACATGTAAGCGACACTACTGCCTTATCACTTAAGACTGCTATTGATTCTTTGTTGTGCCAACATGGATTATCTATATCTAATTTGCGAGGGCAAGGATATGATGGAGCTAGCAATATGAGAGGAGAATTCAATGGCTTAAAAAACTTAATTATGATGGAGAATAAGTCTGCTTATTATGTTCATTGTTTTGCTCATCAACTGCAACTTACACTTGTAGCTGTTGCTGAAAATCACATGAAAATTTCTACTTTTTTTGACATTGTTGCACAATTAAACAATATTGTTGGAGCGTCATGCAAGCGAAGAGACATACTTCGTGAGAAACAATTTGAAAAAGTTATTAAAGGAATTTATAATGGTGATATCTTTACTGGACAAGGTATAAATCAAGAGAAGACATTAAAAAAAGCTGGGAGTACACGTTGGGGTTCACATTCTAATGCATTGTTGAGTTTGATATGCTTGTATCCTTCAATTATTGATGTCCTTTTATTTGTTGAAGAGGAGGGAAAAGATTACAAGCAAAGGGCACAAGCAAATAATCTGTTGGAATTGATTGAAAAATATGAGTTTATATTTCAGATGTACTTAATGAAGAATATCTTGGGAATCACAAATGATTTATCACAAGCTTTACAAAGAAAAAATCAAGATATTGTAAATGCCATGATTCTTGTAAGATTAAACAAACATCAACTGCAGACCATGAGAGATGATTGTTGGGATTTGTTACTGAATGAAGTTTCTTTATTTTGTGTTAAATATGAGATAGTCACCCCGCATATGGAAGACTTATTCGTTACCCATGGAAGATCACGATGAAATGTTGAAGGAAGGACAAATCTTCACTATTATCGCGTTGAAACGTTTTATGAAGTGATAGATTTGCAACTTCAAGAGTTGAACAGTCGGTTTAACGAGATGAACACAGAATTGTTGTTATGTATGACTTGTCTTGATCCATCAAATTCATTCTCTGCTTATGATAAAAGAAAATTGCTTCAGTTTGCTCAGTTTTATCCATCAGATTTTCCCCGATAGAGATAATGCATCTTGAGCATCAACTTGATAACTTTATTTTTGATATGCAGAGTAGCAATCAAATTTCTGAGATTGTGGGGTTTAGCTAGCTTGCTAAAAGGATGGTTCAATTGAAGAAACATCGTCTGTATCCTTTGGTATATTTACTTTTGAAATTAGCATTGTTATTACATGTTGCAACTGCAACTGTAGAAAGAGTGTTTTCAGCAATAAAAATAATCAAAACATCACTTCGAAATCGGTTAGGAGAAGATATGGTAAATGATTGTTTGATACCATATATTGAGCGAGATGTATTTGATACCGTTGATAATGAAGCTATTATTCAGCATTTTCAAAGTATGAAATCTCAAAGAGTGATATTGTAAAAACATATGAAGCTAATATATGACTTTTATTATACATTTTTGTATTATATTATTTTTGTTAATTTATTGAATTCGCCCCCTCTTATTAAAATTTCTGGCTACGCCACTGTATATATATATATATATATATATACAAAAATGATCAGCTGTGGACCGATCCCTGCGACCGCGCGCGGACTGGCGCCTGATCGGCCATCGGAGGCTCGGGAGCGTCCCTGACGGGTTCACCCCTACCCCCTAGGGTTCAATGCACTCCCCCGGGTTATAGTTTTGTTCGGGGGCGACGGCCGAAGGCCGCCGTTGGTGTCGAGAAGTCACAGGTCGTGTGCCTGATTGGCCACCGGAGGCTCGGGAGCGTCCCCGACAGGTTCACCCTACCCCCTAGGGTTCATCGCACCCCCTGGGTTATAGTTTTGTTCGGGGGCGGCGGCCTTCGGCCGTCGTTGATGTTGAAAAGTCGCAGGTCGTGTGCCTGATCGGTCACCAGACCGATCAGGAACCTTCCTGATCAGTCTGGTGACCGATCAAGCACCAGTCAGCACGCGGTCCGCAGCAGATCATATATATATATATAGCGGCGCAGCTAGGATTTTCGATCAGCAGGGGCAATTTTTAATAATTTTAAATATTAGTGTAGATTGATTTTTATTCTTTAAAAGTCTAAATTTCAAATTTAAGAGGCCGAAAAAGAACTTAAACTCAAAATTTCGACCATTACTCTTAATTCTAGTTGAAATAATGATTCATCAATCCTCAGTTTTTTTTACTCAAAGTCGAAAAATCGATTGAATCCATTTAAACATTAAACTTATTTCGGCCATCACCAAATCAACTCCAAATCAATCCTGATCTGAACCAATATAATCCTTACCTCCATAGCTAAATTTAGTTTAAATCTAATTCAATTTTAATTTAGCATCCTTATCTTATAATTTAATTCATCTATTTATTATTATATATTTATTTTAAAATTTTAATATTTAATCTTTCAAATCATATTATTTTCTTATAAAAGTGATACCAATAGATAGCTTAGGCCATAAACTTTTTAAATATATGATCAATTTCAATTTTCGACAACAAATAATGATAAATCGACTAATTAAAATACTAATATATATATATATATATATATATATATATATATATATATATATATATATTATATATATATATATATATATATATATAATATCTTTTTAATAAAATTTGAGAGGGGTGATCGCACCCCTCTCATTAAGGTGGCTATATATAATTTTGTCTCCTACCGGCCTGAGGAATCGGCTGACGTGAGAATTACCTTCTAACGGTGGATTCACATTTGAGAATTAACAAGAAATTAATTTCAAAGATTAACTTTTTATTAATGCAATATTCTCCGATTGGGAGAATAAAGTTGTAAAAGTGTTTAAGGGGGGCGGTGCTTAAAGTGTGTAAACACAAATAAACTTTTTTTCTCTATTTTTTAAATTACAAGAAAAAAAAGTAATCATGCATAGATTGAAATGGAAGGAGACTAGAAAAATATGATAAGGCAAAAAGATCGACCGAGACTCCCATTAAAACCGCACAATAGATATTTTTTTTCACTTATTATTATTATTATTACTATTCGATATTTCATTTTCACTGCTAACATGACCCAGAACCGTTCGATGCCCATCAGGCGTTCGTTAACGTGCCGCAACGGATGCGGGGTCTCAGATGACAACGGCGTCGTCGTCCGGGAGAACCCAATCGTGGTCGACCGGGCCGATCGCAGTGCCCTGGTCGAGCCGGTTCAGCAAGAACGCCGACGTGTCCAGCGTCGGAAGGAAGTAGCTCCCCTGGAAGCCTGGGAGCGGCGGGTCTTCGTCTCGGTTGCCCTCGGCACCGCCAGCGGCCCCCGCGCCGGTCAACTGGTGGACCAGACGGCGGAAGTTGGCCGGGTCGGCGGCGATGTAGGTTGTCGGCGAGCGCTTGCACGGCCGGGACTTGCGCTTCTTCCCGATCTGCGCGAAGGGAGGGTTCAGGAGGTAGGGCGGCGGGGCGACGTCGTTGGGGAGCGGGAGGAGGAAGGGGGAGGAGGTGTCGAAGGAGAGGAAATCGGGCCAAGGGACGGCGACGGAGGAGGAGGAGGGGCCGGGGAAAAGGGACATCCGGAGGGCACGGGTGAGGGCGTCGTTCTCGCGGGCAGAGGCGGCCTCGGAGATGAAGCCGTTGGTCCATGGGCGGAGCTCCTCGGCCATCGCTGCGGGTGGCTGCTTCCCGATCGAGGAGCAAGTGAGGTGCTTTTAAAGAGGAGCCGGACAAATATCATCAATAACATTTTCTTGTACTAAATTTTAAATTCAATTTAAAGATATTTGTTTAAAAAAACACTATATTTATGTTTTTAATTAAAAAGTTTAATTATTTTAAATTAAACTCCCCTCACATCTGAAACAATTATCAATTATCTGCATGCCGGGTGGTGATAGAATTAATAAATTAATGGATGATTTTTTAATTATGTTAAATTGATAAATAGTTTATTATAAATATTTTTAATTTAGGTTGATAATTGATAAACGAATTTATAAAATTAAATTAAATTTTTAAAAATTAATCGATGTACATAGATGGTGTAAAATAAACAGGCTGTCTGCTTGCTTGTGCGGAGCACGAAGACATGCTGCGGTATCGGTGACTAATTAGTTAGTTGCGTCGAATTCAGTCCCTGCTGGCCATCCCCATCACCAGGGGGCCGTCGAGTTAAACTGTCAATGCATGGCTGCGGTTTTTGACCGCGGAACAGTGGATTTAGCTCGACATCAACGTGAGAAATGCACGCTCGTTTGACTTTCTGAGCCCTGGACGGTCAGGGGAAGGTCAATGCACTTGGGCTGCCATTCAATCACGTACTAACCGATTAGTCCTAAACGTGTCCCGCGGAGGGGATACCATGATACAATATTTTTCAAAAATAATTAAAAATATTAGAATTCACATGTCAATGGAAATTAATAGGGATGAGTATCTCGGATAGACACGTTGTACGAAAAAGCTTCGTGATAGGGCTTGTCAAACTAGAACCCAGAGGTTAGATCGGCAATCGGGCTCCTGAGACTACTTCGGGAGAATGAAAGAAAGCCCCCGAGGTCAGACCGGGAATCGAGCTCCCGACACTATTTCGGGAAAATGAATGAAGGCCCCGAGGTCAGCTCGGGAGATGAGATTCTAAGACTAACTCGAGAGAGTGGAGCCCAAAAATCAATATAGGAGTCAGAAAGTTCGACTTCAAGTATCTGTTCCTCTTTCCATAATAGGGGAGTCATCGGATAATTATTGCCCACAACGCACGGTAATTAAGGCTTTAATGATCGCAGCGGTCGTTACCAAGAAATAGGATATATATCAAGTAACCGATGATTAAGGAACGTGAAGGAGAACGTGGGGACACGTGTGATAAAGACCTCAGGTATATAATAAGATGTCTCGGCATCCAGGTAAAGGGGAAGCTCTCTGAACTGAAAGCAAACTTGATTCCTCGTTGTCCTCCGAAAAAGATAAGGTTTCTGACTTGAGCATCGGAGAGGGCTTCACCGAAAAATCTTCCGGTGTGTTCCCTTTAACGCTCGTGTTAATCTCGCAGGGCACGGACATCCTCTCCCCATCACCGTCGTCGTGGGCTGCGCTTTAGTGACTCGTCATCCCCGTCATTCGCTTTTGGAACAAGTAAGACGTCGTCTGTGGAAAATATCAAAGCACCAGAAGGAACATAGTGATGGCAGATCCAGAGGGATAACCTATCATTCTGACAAGGGAGGAGTTGGATCGTGTAGTCGCCAATGCCGTCAGAGGAGCGTTGGAGCAACATCAGATCAAGCAAGCCGCTTCACGATAAGCAGCTTCGGTGCAGGCCGAAATCCCAAGAATGTCGGTCTCGAATCACCAAAATCGAAGATCTATCTCGCCACCGGCGGGACCGGCAATGACAGCTCCAGCGCCCCGGCGAGATTCCTTGGGAGACATGAAGAGGGCATATTCCGTCGCCTCCAGCGTTTTACGGCAAGAAGAGCGGCCAAGGAAGGTCGAGGCCTCCAAAGCCCTCGTGAGTCTTCATCTATCCCTTGTTCTCCTGACATCATAGCGGATCTCATACCTAAACAATTTCGCGGTCCAGGAATTGCTGACTACGATGGGAAGACGGATCTGGAGGACCACATCTACAAATTCGAGAACGCGACTCTCTTACACCAATACACAAATAGTGTGAAGTGTCGGGTGTTTTTGAATACCTTATCAGGGGCCGCCCAAAGATGGTTTCAGAGGCCGTCTCAAAATTTGATAAACTCTTTTCTGGAGTTTAGAAATGTCTTCTTACACCACTTCGCCAGCAACTGGCGATACCAGAAGACGACGTTGAATCTGTTCGCCCTCAAGCAGAAGACCAAAGAATCACTGAAGGACTATATCTAGTAGTTCAATTGGGTGTCTCAAGACGTGCCAACCGCTACTTCAGAGATCCTCATGAGTGCCTTCACGCAAGGACTCTCTGAAGGTGATTTCTTTCGGTCGCTGGTGAAGAAGCCGCCAGCTAGCTTTGATGACATTGGAATGGTCAGTCAAGCACGTCAATGACGAAGAGGTGCAGCACACCCGCCACAAAGATCCGACGGGAGTCTCTATCCAAATCTCGGTACGATCCGAGAGGAGAGAACCACCCGCACCAGCTCGGGCAAAAGATCCTCGCTCCGGGAAGGATCACTGGGCCTGTAAGAAGAGGTTTGTGGAGACAGTTGATATTGCGGGACTTGAGACACCGAAGAAGTATTGCGACTTCCACGGTAGCACAACATGCTCTACTGAGGAGTGTCATACCCTGAAGAAGAGGAGGTCTAAGGACGCTGACGCCAAGCCCCGGAAACGGTGGAACAATGCGGGGTATCAACATCAATTCCCTCACAAAAGCCCTTCCCCTCATCGACGACAATCAAGGGGGACAGATCCAGGCGTCGGTCTCAGTCACATTCGAGGGGAAGAAGTCGGCAGATAGTGCCCCGCTAGTCTATCTCCCCTGAAATGGATCCCAAGAAGGGCAATGTTCTAGCTTGCGGACTTCCGTCGGGCCTTGTGGGAGTAATCTCAGGAGGTCCTACTGGAGGAGACTCTCATCAAGCAAGGAAAGCCTATACCCGTCGACTGGAGAACTATGCCATTGGGACAAGCAAAGACAAGCGCCAGGGCCTGGTTATTTCATTCGACCCTGACGATCTGGAGGACGTGGAAGCCCCTCATGAGATGCAGTGGTAATCCTCGCCAAAATAGCGAATTACGAGGTTAAATGCATCTTTGTGGATACAGGTAGCTCCGTCAATATCCTATACAAGGCAGCTCTGGACTAGATGCAGGTCGACGAGGATGAGTTGCATTATGTCTCCACTTCGCTCTTCGGCTTCACCGGATACAGGGTACAACCGATGGGACAGATCTCCCAGTCTCTGTCGCTGGGGGACGACACGCTGCAGAGGATAAGGAGGACTTCCTTCATGATTGTGAATGCCCCATCATCCTACAATGTCATCCTGGGGAGACCGGCGGTCAGCTTATTCCAGGCGGTGGTCTCAGTCTACCACTAAAAGATTAAGTTCCCCGTGGGCAAGCAGGTGACCGAAGTTAAAGGACCCGAGGATGCATGAAGCAGTTGCATATAACCTTGGCGGTGTTACAGTGGGGAGGTCAGAACAGAAGCCCACAAGAACCCGAGGACGCATGAAGCGTTGCAAAACAACCTGGCCAATCCTCGAGAAGAAGAGGGGGCTAAAGAGGAACACTGGGAGGTAGAAAGCAAAGAAGTCCAAATTCATCCTCAACAAGCTAGATGAATCACTAGAATTGCTGCTGATCTTGCCCATAACTGAGAAGCTGTCTGATCAACTTCTTAATGGACCATCGGGATGTATTTGCATGGGCTACTGAAGAGATCAAGGGAGTTCCTCTACCTTGGCCATGCATCAGTTGCATATAACCTCGGGGGCCTGGCCGGTGAAGCAGAGGCGAAAACACATCGCACCCGAGCAAGACAAGATAATCGGGGAGGAGGTTGCAAAGTTGTTGAAGGCCGGACATATAAAAGAAGTTCAATTCTCAACCTGGCTGGCGAATATTATACTAGTCCTTAAGCCCGGAGGTAAATGACGGGTCTATATTGATTCCATAATTTAAATAAAGTCTGCCCTAAACACTGTTACCCCTTGCCTCGCATTGATCAGCTGGTGGATTCTACCTCTGGCTGTGATTTCATTTCAATGTTGGATGCATATCAGGGATACCACCAAATTCCCCTTGCTCATAAGACCAAGAGAAGGTCAGTTTTGTGATTGCAGATGACACTTACTGCTACAATGTCATGTCGTTCAGGTTGCGTAATGCAGGGGCAACCTATTAGCGAATGATGGATACGGTCTTTCGCAATCAGATCGGGAGGAACATTGAAGTATATGTAGATGATATCCTGGTCAAGATAGAGAAAGGGAAGGATATGATAGCTGACCTAGAGGAAATATTCGCCACTTTAAGGGCCAACAAGCTGAAACTGAACCCTACCAAGTGTTTGTTTGAGGTGAAGAGTGGTCAGTTCCTCGGGTACATGATGACTGAAAGAGGAATTGATGCTAATTCGGAGAAAGTGCAGGGCATTCTCAACATGTCATCCCCTCACAATTTCAAAGACGTACAGCGGCTGAATGACCGAATTACAACTCTGTCCCGATTTATCTCTATATATGCTAACAGAACTTTGTCATTCTTCAAAATCCTGAGGAAAGCTGTCAAGTTCGATTGGGATGATTAATTCGAGAAGGCTTTTACAGATTTAAAAGCATAGCTCTCTGAACTCCCCATCCTCTATAAGCCACTAGAGGGAGAAACGTTGTTCGTTTACCTCGCCGCAGCTAAGCAAGCCATGGGTTCTGCGCTTATTCGGGTAGAAGGGGCTACTCAGTATCCCATCTACTTCTTCGAGCACCTCATAAAAGATGCAGAAACTCGGTATACTACCCTGGAGAAGCTGGTCTATGCCAAAGTATTGATGGCTCGAAGACTGAGACCGTAATTTTTGCCACGTCCCATTGTGGCGCTCACTAATAGTCCACTTGGTCACATCCCCGCAAATCCAGAGGCCTCGGGATGACTGATCAAGTGGACAGCAGAGTTGAGCGAGTATGGAATTGAGTACCACCCCCGTACTGCTATCAAGGCTCAAGCTCTAGCTGATTTTATGCTTAAGACTGTCCCAGGACCTGAAGCTGATAAAGCGTCGAAAATTTATGTTGATGGCTCCTCCAACAACAAGCATAGTGGGGTCGGAGTTCTAATGATTTCTGCCAGAGGAGATATGCTACAACAATCTTTCCGACTCAACTTTCGAGCCACCAATAATGAAGCCGAATATGATGCGATCCTAGCGGGGCTCCAAGCCGCCAAGCAAGTGGGAGCTGCTCGGGTTATCTTGCACTCGGATTCTCAACTTGTAGCTCAACAGCTAAAAGAAGAGTTCGAAGTTAAGAATGAGTGCCTGCAGAGGTATGTAGCTATATATGAGCAACCGAGATCTTCTTTCACTGAAGTTGTTCTACAGAAAATAGCCCGAGCCTATAATGTCAAGGCAGATGAGCTAGCTAAATTGGCCAGCTCCATTACATTATGGACGCTGGAAGAGCCCAGCACTCTAGAACGAACGGTGGCCCAGATTGGAGAGGAGGTCGATGACACTGTATTACCCAACTGGAGAGAGCCCTATGTGGGGTTCTTACGTAGTGGAGCTATGTCGGCGGGTGATAAGGAAGTTCGGCTTTTCCGTCGCAGGGCTGCCAGGTTTACGCTGGTCAGGGAGCAGTTATATAAAAGGACCTTTTTCCCGACCTTTGCTCAAGTTATTGGTCCAGGGGAGGTCGACTACATTATGCGGGAAGTTCACGAAGGCATATGTGAAAGCCATATTGGGGGAAGGTCCGTGGCTAGAAAGATTATTCTGGCTGGATATTTTTGGCCCACGCTGTAAGCCGATACTGTTAAATTTGTTACCGAATGCGAAGCCTGTCAAAAGCATCAGCATATCACTCATCGCCCGACTGAACTACTTCGAGGCTCTACCGTTTCCTACCCCTTCAACCAGTGGGGAATGGACATTATGGGTGCTTTTCCAATAGGACCTCTGCAGAAGAAGTTCCTGTTAGTGCTGGTCGACTACTTCTCCAAATGGGTTGAAACTGAACCGCTTGCGCATATCACGGAGGCTGCTGTGATGAAGATCTTGTGGACGGATATAGTCTGCAGGTATGTCATTTTTTATAAGTTGATGTCGGATAATGACAGACAGTTTGCAGGGCGCAAACTCATAGAGTGGTGTGAAGGACTAGGTATTCACCAAGCATTCATTTCAATCACATATTCCCAAGGCAATGACCAAGCAGAAGTGGTCAACCGGGAGATTATTAGAGGACTCATGATAAAGTTAGACTACGTCGGAGGCAGTTGAGTCGAAGAACTCTCGAACATCCTATAGTCATACCGCACCACTCCCAAAGAAGGAATATGCCAGAGTCCTTTCAATCTGGTGTATGGAGCGGAAGAGGTGATTCTGGTGGAGATAGGCGATAAGTCCATCCGGCGACAACACTACAACAAAGAAGACAATGATCAGGAACAGCTGATCGACCTGGACCTGGTAACAGAAGTGCGAGACGGGGCAGCTACTCGACTTGGATCAGGAACAGCGTATGCAGCAAGTGTACAATCGCCGAGTGATCACCCAAACTTTTCAAGTCGGGGATAAGGTCTAGAAAAGAGTCAAGTCAGTCGGCGACCTCGGAAAGCTTGAGCCTCAATGGAGCCGACCTTACATCGTTGTCAAAAAGTTCACCGGAAGCAGCTATTATCTACAAGACGATGAAGACAAAAAAGCTAGAGAGGTCATGACATGCAAATCACCTCTGGCTGTCTCATACTCAGTGAGCCATGTGAGCAATATATGTATTCATATGCATGTTTGTACTTCTTTGCAGTTTCAGTAATGAAAGAAACAAACAAAATGTCTCATCAAAATTCGATGTAAAAGCTTGAAGACTCTACCATCTTGTGGTGCAAAGGATGCCCGAGATGAGTAGACTTGGTTGTGGTGCTGAGGATGCCCGACCAGGAGTAGCGGAAGACCCTACCATCTCATAGTGTTGAGGATGTCTGAGACGAGTAGACCTGGCCGTGGTGTCGAGAATGCTCGGTATGGGCAGGCGAACACCCTACCATCTCGTCGTGCCGAGGATGCTTAAGATGTATAGGTCTGGTCGTGGTGTCGAGGATGCTCGACCAGGAGTAGCCTAAGCCCCTACCATCTTGTGGTGCCGAGGATGCCCAAGATGAGTAAATCTGGTTGTGGTGCTGAGGATGTCCGGCTAGGTGCAGGCGATGAACCTACCATCTCGTGGTGCCGAGGATGCCCGAGATGTGTAGGCCTGGTCATGGTGTCGAGGATGCCCGACTAGGAGTAGCTTAAGCCCCTACTATCTCGTGGTGCCGAAGATGCCCAAGATGAGTAGACATGGTCATGGTGCTAAGGATGCCCGGCCTGGGGCAGGCGAACACCTTACCATCTCGTGGAGTCGAGGATGCCCGAGATGGGTAGGCCTGATCGTGGTGCCGAGGATGTCCGACCAGGAGTAGCCTAAGCCCCTACCATCTCGTGGTGCCTAGGATGCCCGAGATCAGTAGACCTGGCTGTGATATCGAGGATGCCTGGCCAGGGGCAGGCGAAGGCCTTACCATCTCGTAGTGCTGAGGATGCTCGAGATGTGTAGGCCTGGTCGTGGTGCCGAGTGTTAGGGCAATCTATGGTCTGGAGTGACCATGTGTTTTGATGTTTGGGCAAAGGGTTTAAGTTAGGTTCACCCTTGTGTTAGATGTGTGTATGTGAGTGTGCAGGTTTGTGGGATACACATGGACTTAGCTGGATGGCTTCGGGCCCAGTGAAGGATGGTGTGAGGAGACAAGCCGTGGGCTTGAATGCATCTGAGGGACTGTAGACAAAGCAGGGACGATGAGCCGAGGGAACCGAACTTCGAGGCATACGTGAAGGATGGCATGTGAGACAAGCCGAGGGCTTGCATGCATCCGAGAGACGAGAGTCGAAGTCGAAGAAGGCTTGAAGGCAACAGGTTGAGGCTGCTAGAGCAGGAACGATGAGCCGAGGGAAGCGTACTTCGAGGCATACGCGAAGGATGACATGGGGGGATGAGCCGCGGGCTTGTATGCATCCGAGGGACGAGAGCCAAAGTTGAAGAGGGCTTGAAGGCAACAGATCGAGGCTGCGGGATGAAGAGTCAGCTAAGTCGTGAGGATTCGAGTGTTGAGAGAACTGTACTCGGGAAGGGAAATCCTAGGGTTCGAGTGCTGAGAGAATTATACTCGGGAAGGAAAACCTTAGGTAGCAATTAACTGGTGTTAGGGTAGTTGACTGAGGTAGAGCACAGAAAGATCAGTCGACTGATGCTTGATCAGTCGACTGACGCAGTCGACTGATGCAGCCGACTGGCATAGTCGACTGGTGTCGACCAGAATGCGAATCGTCGGGCTGTGACATTCGAATTCGCGAGAACCAGTTGACTGCCCCAGGGGCAGTCGACTGGTAACGATCAGAACAGTATCGAGCACTATTTAAGAGGGCTCGTTTTTTGTTGTTCTTCCTTGGCGAAACAAGCTTGGTCAAAGCCTGTTAGTATCCTACAAGTGCTCGGAAGTTGTCAAGGGATTGTGGCGAGATTTCTCCACCCACAAGGAGCGACAAGAGCTAGCCGGAGGTGCTCCGGGGAGTCATCCACCGAAGGATCGGGACCGTTTACCTTACGGACAGCCATGGAGTAGGAGCTTTATCTCCGAACCACATAAACGGTTTGTGTTAGCGATTGTTTTAGTTTATTGTTTTAGTTTTCTGCTTGTGCACGCTAACATTGTAGGAAGGAAATCGAAAAGTAACTCTCTAGCTAAACGACAAGGTCCCAACAAGTGGTATCAGAGCCGGGGTCGCTTGTCTATGGACTAACCGCCGGGAGAGCAAAAAGCTAGAGGAATTGGCGGTCGAAGAAAGATTAGGGGACGACATTTATATTCCACCTCCCTATGACCGCGAGAGTTTTGATTATTGGAGGATGTAGATAGAGATATGGTTCAATATGGATTGGGATCTAATGATCGCACTAAAATATCCATTTGAAGCCCCAAAGGATAAGCATGGGAAGAAGCGCCGACCAAGATATTGGACCAAGGAGCAACAAGCACAATCAAAGACAAATGAGAAGGTAATTTCAATATTACTTTGTTGATGCAGTCTAACCCGATTGTTGTTTTGGTGTTGACACCGATTTAAGTTTGGATGAGTAAATTCTTATTAAGTCCTGGTCGGGGACTGGGCACAAGGTGGAAGGAAATCCCGGTGAGTGAAGCCGGGTGACGAAAATCCCGGTGAGTGAAGCCGGGTCCCGGTGAGTGAAGCTGGGTCCCGGTGAGTGAAGATGGGTGATGGAAACCCCGGTGATGGAAACCCCGGTGAGTGAAGCCGGGTCCTTGTGAGTGAAGCCGGGTGATGAAAACCCCGGTGAGCGAAGCCGGGTCCCGGTGAGTGAAGCCGGGTGACTGAAATCCCGGTGAGTGAAGTCGGGTCCTGGTGAGTGAAGCCGGGTGACTGAAATCTCGATGAGTGAAGCCGGGTCCTGGTGAGTGAAGCCGGGTGACTGAAATCCCGGTGAGTGAAGCCGGGTCCTAGTTAGTGAAGCTAGGTGAAAGAAACCATGGTGAGTGAAGCCAGGTCCTAGTGAGTGAAGCTAGGTTGAATGAAGTCCCGGTGAGTGAAGTTGGGCACGGAGTCTTGGTCTAGGGGACTGAGCATGAGTCAGGAAGCGGCTGGATCGGTCTGTGGTCTGATCAGGGAGTTGACACTAACTCCTAGTTGTGGATCAGTCTGGTGACCGATCCAGAGCGTCTGATCCTTCTGGTGAACGATCAGAAAGAGAACAGAATGGTTCTGTTTGACTTCTGATCGTTCTGGTGAATGATCAGAGAGAGATTTGTGAGAAACCCTGATCGGTCTATCTAATCGATCAGGGATCGGTCCGTGGGCATCCTGACCGATCAGGATGGCTCCTGATCGGTCAGGGAGTGACCTGATCAGTCACCAGACCGATCAGGGCACAACTTGATCGGTCAGGTGACCGATCAGGTGGCTTTGGTTGGGAAGAAGCTGATGGGTTGTGCCTTGAATCGTAGTCAGCTGGTGGATCGGTCAAGGTGACCGATCCCCAATCCCTGTTCGGTCAGTGTGACCGATCACAACTTCACTGGACCGATCAGGCAGGAGCCTGATTGATCAGGATCTTCACTGATCGGTCAGGGTGACCGATCAGTGTCTGAACTTTAATTTGAAAATGTTGTCAGATCGCTCTGAATCACTCTGATATCTTCTGTTACTCTGCTGATTCCTTTTGATATGCTTTGCTAAGCTTCTGTTGAGTGTACAGACGTTGCAAGGACGATACAAACCAAGGAGAAGAGTCAATGACGACTTTCACTGTGGAAGGTTTGTCTGTATTCTGTTTCCAGGTTTCAACGGCTTCTGGCGCGGCTAGCCACTGGCCGGAGGCTTAGCTGAAGAGGTCTTCAGTGGACTGAGCGCTCAGTGGAGTCAGTGGGTCAGGCTGTGGTTCAGTGGGTGATGATGGAGCCTGGCGATGGTGAGCAGAAGCTTAAGAGGAAGCTGGGAAGCAGAGGAGCGAAGTAGAACGAACAGAAAACTAGAGAAGGGTTTTGCTGGGTTGTTTGAGCTCTCTGTGTAGTCTTCGTGCTTGTACGTTCTTGCTACATCTTTGTGAGTTTTCTTCTCGTGTCTCTGCGCTTAACTGTTATCATCTTGAGACGATTGTGGAGAGGTTACTCCACCGAGAAGGAGGCTTTTATATCCAGAGTTTCGGGGCTTGATCTGCCGACGATCAAGGGATCGCCCACCTCACGGGCACGCCAAGGAGTAGGGGCAAGTTATCCCCGAACCTTGTACATCCTTGAGTTAGCGCTGGTTTGCTTCCTTTTCTGTTGGTGTTTTTGTTTCTGTGTATTTGTCTTCCGCTGCTAACCCAATCGCAGAAAGATAAAAAAGAAGCGAGAAATTTGTGTGTCTGGCTATTCACACCTCCCTCTCTAGCCATCCAAGGTTCAACATACTTAAGGTTTTGCCTAATGATATAATTAGTGGTGTAGGTCAATACAAAAATGCTTATGAGCTATGGAGCAAGATGATAGCTTTACATCAAAACCCTACGCAAGCTCAAGAAGTAGAAGAGCCTAAAGAATTTAGCTTAATGGTCCAGGAAGAGGAGAAGGACTAATCGGATGAGGAAAGAAGCTCAATATCCGAAGAGGAGGAGAAAGAAGAAAAAGAATCATCCACCTCCTCAAGTGAAGTGGCAAAAGAATTTGAAGAACCATCCACTTCATTAAAGATAAAAGAAGGAGTCTCCACTTCAAGGATTGAGGGAGAGGAGAGATCATCCTCAATATCGGAGCAAGAAGAAGCCACCACCTCCACCAAAGCAAGATCCAAGGATCACATCATTTGCTTTGGGTGCAATAAGAAGGGACACTACAAGGACAAGTGTCCATTGGGTAAGAAAAAGGAGGTAAACCCTAAACCCAAGTCAATTCCTTTAAATTCTAACATGGGTTGTAGGGATGGTGCGAAGAAAGAGAAAAAGCATATAAGGTGCTTCATATGTGGTGAGCTAGGACACTACCATACCAAATGCTCAAGAAAAGAAGAATTCAAGAAATTAGAGCATTTGAGAAAATGAGAGAGAAAGGAGAAGGAGAAAAGCTCACATCAAGGGGGAGCTACAAGGGTAAGGTGATGGATCGCTTCGGCGTGCTAGAGGGGGGGGTGAATAACACTTTTTGATTTTGATCTCTACAAGTTTGTTAGCGCAGCGGAAACAATAATATATAAAAGAAAATGATAACAATACTAACAACCTGATTTACTTGGTATCCACCCCGGACGGGTAACTAATCCAAGAATCCTTTGGTGGATAAACCCCCGGATAACCTCCAGCTAGATCTGTCGCTCCTTGTAGGTGGAGAAACTTCGCCGCAGCACTTCGGACGCTCTCTGATCACAGTAGACTACTAACTCACTTTACCCAAGCGAGTTTCGCCAAGAGATAGTAGTATGAAATGAGCCCCTTTAAATAGGGCTTGAATCTGAAATAGTCGCTACCAGTCGACTGCCCCTGGTGCAGTCGACTGGTCCCACTCAGATTCGATCCTTACAGTACAACGTTCGAATCCTGGCCAGCTGTTCCAGTTGGCACCAGCCGACTGCCCCATGGCCAGTCGACTGGTACACACCCAAGCCTAGGGTTACACTCCCGAGTACATGTCTCTCCGCACTCAAACCCTCCCGTCTTAGCCCCTGAGTACAAACACTCATACTCAAACCTCACAACCTGGTTGACTCTTTACCAGCAGTCTCGACTGTTGCCTTTACGCCTTCATCATCTTCGGCCCTCGTCCCTCGGATACGCACGCAAACCTCCAGTTTGCCTTCATGCCACCTTTCACGTACGCCTTGAAGTTCGAGTCCCTCGGCTCATTGTCCCTGCTATCCACCGGTCCCTCGGATGCGCACGCAAGCCTCCAGCTTGCCTCCATGTCATCCTTCACCCGAAGACATCAACTAAGTCCATGTGTATCTGTACACCTGCACACTCATGTACATATATGAGAACACAATAAATCCTAACTTAACCATATTGCCCATACACATCAAAACCCTATGATCCTCCAAATCATCTCAGGGCCGATTGCCTCAACAATCTCCCCCTTTTTGATGTGTGGCAATATGTTAAGTTAGGTAAACATATACCAATAATAATAACAAACAACAATAACAAAAGCAATAGCAATTGAAAATCAAAGCATAACACACAAGAGGCAACCTCCCCCTTAACCTATGCTTTCTCCCAATTTTCAATCCTTATTGCTAATTCCAAGTTAAGTTTTTCCAACTTAACTCTAAAGTCACAACCCAACCAAACCAAGTTAGGTTTTGACCTAACCTAACTTAACACTCACATTTCTCCCCCTTTGACACCATCAAAAGATTGCCCCAAGCAACCCTACCCTTGGTGCCAACTAGAACTTAACCAGATTTCTGAAAAATCCCTCAGAAATCACACATTCACAATCTACTCACACTACCAGTCGACTGCCCCTGGGGCAGTCGACTGATACGCTAATTTCAGAATTTCCAGCTGAAATTCAGAAACGCATAAAAAATTCCAAAAAATCCGGAAAAATGTGAAACTTTGCAAGCATGATTGTTAAGGTATTCCCTACCCTAAAAAATTTGGTTCATTAAAAACATCAACCGTGCTTGACTTTTGGTACAAACTCAACAATTCTCAATTAATGCCAACTTTGTATCAACATTGAATTCTAAGCATGGTATCCTATATTTGCCACTTTCTATCAACTCCATTTGATATTTAAAATGATTCCCCAAACTTCCCTTTCTCATACAAATATTTCCATTTTGACACAATTTCCCATTCTTTATCTCGTAAGTCTAAATGATCATCCCTTTTTAAAAAAATGTTTGATTTCCAACCAAACCATATTAGGTAATATAACACTTAAAAATTTTAAATCATATTATGAACACATATATAAGGATCATAAAAACCATCCATTAGCACGTAAGGATTTCCAAGCAGTTTTTCAAGACATCATCTAGTCATAATAAAATTTTCATAATAGAAAACTAATAAAGCAAGTCACATGACATAAATCTACAGAATAGAGTAATACATAGAAGTGTCATACAAGAAACACAGAAATAATCATGACATAAGACCTAAAAGAGTATCTAGGGCCAAAGCCCTGAAGTCATCCAAATAAATACAATCATCAAAATAAAAAGTGTTTGAGATGTATAATACATCAACCAATGATAGTACTCTCAACACTAGAATCACTCTCAAAAGCTGCATCAACTGGTCAGAAGAACATGTGATCGTCACCGCCTGGAGGTGGAGGAGGAGGAGGAGGTGGCCCCTGACAAGCGAGATGCCACTGCTGCATCATCTCGTACATGTCATCCTAGCTGGTAATCCTATCAACTTTTGTCTCAAGCCTCTGCTCCGACTGCCGAAGTCCGTGAATATCCTCGCGGATGACGTGAGCGTCCTCCTGAAGCCTGTGGACGTCTGATCGAAGCTGGATGAACTCTGCACGTGTAACCAGCTCGCTAGGCTCCTCATCTGAGCTCGAAGCCTCTGGGCACTGTCTCCAAACAAACTCCCCCTGCCGGCACTCAATACCTGCCAAGGACAATTGACGTGTGCCAATCTGATCATAGTCCTTTGACAGGTGTCTAACCTGACCTCAACCCACATGGATACCAAAACGTAAATGAAGAAACACGGTCAAGATGTGGCAGAAGGGCATATATATTTTCCTATTCACACTATGAGAAGAATGACAAATGGCACTAAAGACCTGTATGGAGACATCGATGTCCAACCTCCTCTCCAAGGCGTACATCATCACCAAATGTGGGAGTCTGATCTTGGACTTCCCCTTAGTGACAATAAACAAAATGCACTCAATGACGATCTTATACAATACATGGCTAAATGGTCTCATGGGTTTAGCATCAAAAAGACGTTCCGACTCATGTCTGTGTCTTCTAAAATAATGCATATGTATCTGGTCAATGGTGACACCAGGAAACTCTAGCGGTTCAACAACAGTGGGAAAGTAAACAGATGCATTGTTTGACGCCCTACATCGTAGAAACTCAGCTAGACCCATGACTGAGAAAGGGATAGGAATACCAGCAACTCGAGACTCATATACATTACTATCGGAGTCAATGCATGTCAACTTTGTGTAAAACTCGGTACATAAATCAATATCTATGTCATGCTGGCAATAGACCAGCTGATCCAGTTGGAAATGAGTGATCATTTCAGCTAACTGAGGCGATTTCTCTTGAAAGAAAGCCTTGTTTAGGTACCGGCAATTCATCACTACGAATTCATTCTCTTCAAATCGTTTCTTACACTCCAGGGACCTAAACCTGGACCCTTCCTGACTTTGTTGGGATGATCCTTCACCCCTAGGTTTCTTAGAGGTCATCCTAAAAACCATACACACCCATGCATGCAATGACACCCCCCCCAAAAGGAAAAACATCAAGGAACATGCATAAAAATATCATGTTAGTGTCACAACATGGTGTAAATGAAGAAAAGGAACCTTAAACAACAATACCTTTTCATTCTCCTCATGATGGTTTGATTTTGAGGGTATGGCTTGAAGAGAAGAGGTTTTAACAAGCTCTAGAGGTAGATCGGAGTTAGAGGAGGACTTAGAGAGGGACTTTAGGGCTTAGAAGGGCCTAAGAACGAAGGAGGAACTTGGAAGTGTTGGTGCAGACAGCACCCAAGTCAAACCTGCGTTTTGATAATGGCAAAAGGGTTCAAAAGTTAAGATATTATGTTTATCTAACATGCTACTTGAGTGTGCAGATTGAAGTCCTAGCGAAGGACTGCTAGGCACCTAGCAAAGGACTGCTAGGCATTGGAACCCTAAGACCCAGCGAAGGGCTGCTGGGCACCTAGCGAAGGGCTGCTAGGAGTCGATTGACCTAGCGAAGGACTGCTAGGCACCAGACGAATGACTGCCTGGAACCAAAGACCTGGCGAAGGACTGCCAGACACCAGGCGAAGGACAGCCTGGTTGTAACATCCAATAATTTTCATGAATTATTAGGAATTTTTCTAAATTTTCTGGCAATTTTTCGAAATAAAAATAAAAAGAAAAAGAAAAAGAAAAAGGTCGGGCAGAGGTTTGATCTCGCGACCACGGGGCAAGCCAGTCCTTAAGTGGGATCGGCTAGCCAGGAGGGCGGGGGGTATCAAGCACAGAAAAGGATGAAGCGAAATTATGTTATAGGAGAGTAAGTCCTTTTCATGAAGAGGTGTTTCAACTTCCGCTTAGGTTGCGATTTAATCCCCTTTTAGGGCTGGGCGACGACGCAAACAGGCAAAGGGGGCTGCAAAAACAGGGAGAAAGCAAGGGTTTTCTTCCTCCTTCTTCTTCCTCTTGAGTAGAGAACCTAGGGCTTCTTCCCTAGGGCCAAGGAGTGAGGATTTTCGCAAGGGAAGAGAAAAGGAGTGCTACGCTAGGTTTTACCATATACTTAGTGAGTTTTCTTCAAACAAAGGGTAAGTAGATCACTCACCTGCAATAGAAGTAGTTTCGTATGTAGTTTCTCGTTGTAGAACCATGATTTTTGTGATCTAAGTGCATGCTTTAAGATTATTATTTTATTGTGTGATTTAAGTTTCTGAAGAATACATGTTTTATCATAGAACTTGAATTGGAGTAGGTTTTGTGTATGTGAATCTAAGCATGATAAGACCAAGTTATTGAAAAGTCCCAAAAATGAGTTTTGGGTTAAGGGTACGCAAGGTGCTCGATGAAAGTTCCAAGTAAGAAAAGTAAAGTTTTGTAGTGCCAAATTTATGGAAAAAGATGAGATAGCTTGATAAGTATAAACATTATGAGTAAGAAAGTATTTTACTTTTGTAAAGTGATATGTACCGGGCAAAGGAGAGGCTCACAGAAAGTTAGAAAGAAGCTCTAATAGGGTGCGGTGGCTCGCTACCCCGAAACCTATTAGGGATGCGCGCAATGGTACATTGATACCAGGTACAGTGTCAAGGCCTAGAAAGTTGATTATTATTTTGAAGTATATGAGTATATGTAAGTGTTTCCAGTTAAGTACATGTTTTGTTATGTATGTTCATGTTGTTATGTTACAAGCATGTTAAAAAGCAAGAGCAAGGAAGTTAGTGTTTTAAATTATGGAAATGTATAAGTATCAAGTCTAAAAAGAAATCATGAGCATGTTAAGTTTGCAAGTGTTTTGATGTAAGTAAATGTTTTCAAGCATGATTGAGCATGAAAATTATATAAAAGTTCCCATGTGCAAGTATTTCCAAGTGCATGTATTTTGAAGCGAGCATACTTTGAAAAGAGCATGTTTATCATTGATCGCATGGATTTGTGAGTTAGGATTTACTTACTAAGCAAATCGCTTATTAGTTGCATTTCCTTCTATTGCAGATAAAGGTAAAGAAAAAGCATAAGCTAAGGAGGCGAACGGGACTTGCATTGATGTTCAGTGGCGGCGGCCGTGGGAGAGATTCTTGGGTTAAGTCTCATAGAAACTTGTGGTTAGTGTTTTGGAGTGGTAGAACGAAATGATCTTGGTTAAACTTTGCATAGAGACAAAGTTAAGTACAAACTCTAGTATAGATTTCATATGTTTTGATAGTTTATTAAATTCCGCAAAGATCCTAATTGCAAGTAAATGGATTTGTTTTGGGTTGCTAAAATATTTATAAAACTAGTATAGAGTATAGATTTGGAGTTATTTAACTATATGCTTTGGAAGAGTATGAATTATGGACCCTTGAAAGGAGTTCCCAGGTCTGAACGACAGTTTTCAGGCGTGCCAGTCGACTGGTTTAGAACCGGTCGACTGCTCTATCGAACAGAACCTTCTGTTCGATGCACCAGTCGACTGCCATGAGGCCAGTCGACTGGTGCCGGGCACAGAAAGTTTCTGTGGCCGATACCAGTCGACTGACCTTCTAGCAGTCGACTGGTGCCATTGAAAAGAAAGTGTTGTAGGGCAGATGGTTAGTACTTTAGTTTTACAACTAAGAGGTCTAGGGGTCAAACCCTTGCAAAGCAAATAAAAGGAAAGTTGTTTTTTTTTGAAAAAAAAAGAAAAAAATTCAGAGCAAGTTAAGGGAAGTCAAGTAGTTGTAACCTAAGGCTAAGGATAAGGTAAAGTTAAGGTTAAGTAAAAGTGACGCCCGCTTTAGTGGTAGAGAAGTGGGATCGTCACACTGGTAACGAAGCCCTGGCGAAGGACTGCTAGGCACCTGGCGAAGGACTGCTGGGCAAAAGCCGGAGGAGCCGGTTGACATCAGGTAAATTCTCCTGAGAGGAGTAGGTGAGGACGTGTTCCCCGTCGAGGGAACAGTAGGCGTCGGTTCGACCTAGGGCTCCATTTTGGAGACCCAAAGTCAGAACCAAGATAGCTAAGGCTGTATAAAATTAATACATTATTGCTCTGTGTTGTTTTGGACTAACCCTGGATGCAGGACCGAAGGAACGAGTGTCTGCAGCTCAGAGAGCCTCAAAGGAGTGAGGCAGCAGCTGAGTAGGGCGCCCGCAGTGTCCCGGGCGCCCCCAAGGTGAATACAAAACAAGCTGAGCAAAAGTACGCTTCGGAAGCTAAGTGGGCGGGGCGCCCCCGTGCTCCCGGGCGCCCCGGATGCTCCGGGCGCCCCGAGCTCAAGCCAACGAAGCGGATAAGAGTTAAGCCTGCGAGAAGCCAGCGGATAGAGTCAACCCGGGCGCCCCCAGCGTCCCGGGCGCCCCCGTCAAAGTTCGATCCCGAGTTTGAAGGGATCAGAGCTGACCGAGAGTTGCTCGGATCGGCTGACACGTGGGGGGGGGGGGGCGCCCCCAACGTTCCGGGCACCCCCGGAGGCTATAAATAGCCCCTCGACCCCAAGGCTTCAGAACACACTTCCTCCAACGCTATTACGCTCTTCTGCTCCAGCGCTCTGCTCCGGAAACCTCCAAACTGTAGATACAAGCACCAACGACGTCCCTCTGCTCCGAAATACAATCCACACCGGACGTCGGTAACAAAGAGTTATTTTTAAAATTACTGTACTACTCTTGTAACATCTTTCTGTAAACTGTTTTGCGCATATAGAATTGTCCGCAGTAAACGGTCAACGACCGTGGGCCTTGGAGTAGGAGCCGACCGCGACTCCGAACCAAGTAAAATCTTGGTGTTCGCGTTTGTTTTATTTTGATTTTTCCGCTGCGTATTCTCTTTCTCAATCCGAACGATTTACGATATTCACCCCCCTCTATCGTATTCTCTCGATCCAACAAGTGATATCAGAGCAATTGTAGGACCGGTGCCGTCGATAGAGGGGGGGTGAATATCGACCGTGAAGATCTTGTCGTGAATACTTCGTAAAACTTTCGATCTACTCAGAGTGTTAGTGCAGCGGAACAGTAAATAAAAATAAAAGCAAGACAGGGATACAACGGGATTTATTTACTTGGTTCCCAACCCCCCAGGGTCAGTACGTCCAGGGCCTATGTACTCGGCGTGAGTCCACTATTGGTCTTCTTTCCGGAATTTTCAGAGGCGGAGAAAACCCGTCTTACAGTGCAATAGTACAATCAAAAGTATAGGAAATTAAGTACAGACTATTAAATGCAAACCGAACAAAACAAGGTTGAAGCTCGGCCGATCTGGACCTCCGAAGTGCCGTGCACTTCCTCCTGGAGCCTCCCGGTCGTAGAGCCTCGTTTTTAGCGTGTTGTCGTCAGTCAGAATGATCAGAATGGCATGTAGCAGTTGTGTCTGAAGCAGAGGGGTCGAAGCCCCTTTTATAGCACTCCTGGGGGCGCCCTGGACGTTGGGGGCGCCCCGATAAACCCGGTCAAAACTTATCCCTGCGCTGACCTAGCCGCAGCTGATAAAACCTTTGACCAGGGCGCCCCGGACCTCCCGGGCGACCTCATGAAGGCATATATGTGTTTCTGACTCGAAACAGCAAATACAGGTTTGAACCCGGGCGCCCCGCTTGACACCTATTCTGCTTAACACACCAAATTGCTACTTTGCTACTTTAGCTTGGGCGCCCCCACTGATGGGGGCGCCCTGGATGCATGGGGGCGCCCTGCTTCAGGGCTTCCAGCCTCCTGCTTTGTCTTCCAATCTTAGTACCTGCAAGATACAAAAACAAGAAGCACATATCCATATAATATTAGCCTTAAGGACTTGGTTCGGACTTCGGATCTCCACGAAACCCTAGGTCGAACCGGCGTAAGTTCCCACCCCCGAGAACGCGCCTTTCACCTACTCCTTTCAGGAGACGGTTGCCACCCAGTCCTTCTGGTGGACTTTTGCTTAGCCTCCGATTACTCCGGATCTCGAGACGCCCGAACCCCGACCCGTCTCTACTCCTATCCTTAGTCATCGCTTAGCTAAGTTGCTCAGTCCCTTGGACCAAGACTTCATTACCTAGCAGTCCTTCGCCAGGTGCCTAGCAGTCCTTCGCTAGGTGCCTAGCAGCCCTTCGCTAGGTCTTCAATGCCTAGCAGCCCTTCGCTAGGTCTTAGAGTTTCGATACCTAGCAGCCCTTCGCTAGGTACCTAGCAGCCCTTCGCTAGGTACCTAGCAGCCCTTCGCTAGGTCTTAGAGTTTCGATACCTAGCAGCCCTTCGCTAGGTGAATAGCAGCCCTTCGCTAGGTCTTAGTGTTTCGATATCTAGCAGCCCTTCGCTAGGTGCCTAGGTTAACTAGGACTTTTCTTCAACTTAGGTTACTTCTCCTTTGCTCCCCATTGTCTGTTCATTATATCACTGACTTAAGTATATTGTCAAACATTAAAATACTTAAAGAAGAACATCATTGATGCAACTTGCACCAACAGGAAGAGGACATGATCGCCGGGAAATAGCCAAAACCCTCGAGTTTGGCTTCCCCCGGCGCGCCCATTTGCTTTTATAAAGCCCGCGTCCCAGTCGACTGGTATTTGGCAGTCGACTGGGCCAGAGTGTAATTACATTCTGTGGGTTTTCCCAGTCGACTGCTAAATACCAGTCGACTGGTATCTGATTTTCAGCCTCCCAACCCAAACTTCAGAAATGTTTAACTAATTCCACAAATTCCCAAAAATTATGAATTCTTGTGGGGAGATTTGTGGATCCTATATTTACCTGGGAAAAATATAATTTCAGTCAAAGTTATCCTAATTCCCAAGATTGGTACAAACTTCGAGTTTCACTAAAATGTATCATGAACCCTTTCCCAAAAGTTCTAATTTGGACCTCACATTGATGCTCCTTCCCATACTCATTCATAATCCATTCATAGCATCCAGTTATATGATATTTAAGCATTAAAACTGATTTCTCTCAATTAGAGTCCCAACTTCACCTTTTCACCATAATTCTCCCTTTAATGTGCCAATTTTCTAGGATTAAGACCAATCTTAGTCTTTTTAAACTTCTTGGCACACCCTATAGTCCTTTTTAATCTCCTAGAAGGAAACCACCTGAGATCCATTGACCATGGAACCCATTTTGACTTTTAGAGCTCTCCCTTGAGCTCCTAGCCCTAGTTACCTCCCTAGGTAACTCTTCTACAAAGGCAAGACCACACCGATGCTCCTCCAGTGCTTCTTGACCTTCCACTATCACTTTCTTAACCCTATAGACCTTCTTCTTGGTCAATTTCTTTTCTTTTCTCTCAAATGACTTTTCCTTACCATTTTTAATTTTTTCTCTACCATAGTTATAGGGCATCCTTGAATATGACATTTTATCAACATTAGTCCTCCTAGGGTGATACCCTAGACCCGATCTACCATTCCTATGATTTTGATCCTTTGATATTATGTTCAATTCCTTGGACCCTTGGATCACTCTACCTAGGTTTATTTCTAACTTATCAAGTTTTGCTCTTAAAACTTGTTTTTCCTTTTCTAACTTCCTAACCTTAGGATCACTAGACCCAATTTGATCATTTCTAGGTCTACCTATTTTTCTAGGCATGTTTGTCCCTTTCTTAGAGTTTATGTTTTGGTCCTTATTCCTAGAGTTCTTAGATTTATCATGCAACATAGAATTTTTTGTGTTTTGGCATGCAAAATTATTTCTATTCCTATCATGATATTTAAAACCAAAATTACATCTAGGTAGACAATCATTCATATTCCTAGCATTCATGGAAGAGCATTGAACATAAGTAAAATTAAGGATTACCTCCCTTATCCTTGTAGCTCCTCCTTGATGTGAGCTCCTCTCTTCCTTTTCCTTTTTCTCCCATTTCCTTAGATGCTCCATCTTCTTGAGCTCCTTACTCCTTGGACACTTTGTATGGTAGTGCCCCAGCTCCCCGCATGTGAAACACCTAATTTTCCTTCTTTTCTCCTTTTGAGTTTTCTCATTCCTACAACCCATATTAGAATTTAAATAACTAGATTTAGCCTTAGGAATTACCTCCTTTTTACCTAGTGGACACTTATCCTTGTAGTGCCCCTTTTTGTTGCAACCAAAGCATATGATATGTTCTTTTGATTTAGCTTTGGTGGAGGTGGAAGTCTTCTCTTGCTCTTGTGAGGATGAGGGTCTCTCCTCCCCCTCAACCTTTAATGTTGATACTTCTTCTTCTTCTGACGAGATGAATTCTTTTTCACTTGATTCCTCTACATCACTTGATGATTTTCGTTCTCTTTGGTCTTCCTGGACACTTGAGCTTACTTCTTTGGGTTCTTCTTGTGTCAGGTTCTCATGTACTTCCTCCAATTTTGTCCATAACTCATAGACATTTTTATACTTTCCTACATCACCCAAGATGTTAGTAGGTAACATATTAACCAAGATATTGATTACCTTTTCATTGGCCCTTGCTTGTTCTTGTTGCTCCTTGGTCCAATATCTAGGTCGGAGCTTCTTTCCATGCTTGTCCTTAGGGATTTCAAATGGTTCTTCTATCACCATTACGCACTTCCAATCCATTCCGAACCACATCTTCATTCTAGCTTTCCAATAATCAAAATCTTCATGCTCGTACGGTGGCGGTGAGTTTATATCTTCCCCAAGTTTGTCTTCCATCATTCTTCTTCCTCTAGCGTGTGCTCCCTCGGCGGTTAGTCCGATCAAGAGCGGTCCTTCGCTCTGATACCAACTGATGGATCACTTCGGCGTGCTAGAGGGGGGGTGAATAGCACTTTTTGATTTTGATCTCTACAAGTTTGTTAGCGCAGCGGAAATAATAATATGTAAAAGAAAATGATAACAATACTAACAACCTGATTTACTTGGTATCCACCCCGGACGAGTGACTAATCCAAGAATCCTTTGGTGGATAAACCCCCGGATAACCTCCGGCTAGATTTGTCGCTCCTTGTGGGTGGAGAAACCTCGCCGCAGCACTTCGGACGCTCTCTGATCATAGTAGACTACTAACTCACTTTACCCAAGCGAGTTTCGTCAAGAGATAGTAGTCTGAAACGAGCCCTTTTAAATAGGGCTCGAATCTGAAACAGTCGCTACCAGTCGACTGCCCCTGGTGCCAGGGCTTCCTTAGAGCTTGGTTTGCCAGGGCCTCCTTGAGTTACTCTGTGGTGGTCAAAAGTTGTGAGCTGGTCCGGGCGAGGTCCTCCTATAGGTTGGATATGTGAGCAGCAGCGACTTCTATCACGGTTTCTTTCTTTGATAGTTGATGCGCTTGCTCTTGAATCCGACCATTCAGGACTTCAGCGGACGACTCGAGGAGGTGAACATCTTCTAACAGCTGCTTCTCCTGAGCTTGGAGTCGACCTTGCTCTTGAGTCTGGCGACTCACTTCCTCGGAGAGGGATGTCGCCCTCTCTGATAACAATCGCTCCAGGTGGCGAGTGTTGAGGAGGGATGCTCCCAAGCCCTGTAAGGCATCCAGACAATGGTCTACCTTAGCACGTAGACCCCTGCTGACCTCCAGCAGCATCTGACCCCCCCCCCTCCCGAGCTCGGAAGACCTCTGCTTCCAATTTCGCCACTTGCTGGCGCAGGGAGTCAGCCTCTCGGGAGACATCCACCAGCCCAAGGGAAGGAACTCGTAGGTGGCCTTACACAAGAAAAATATGGGTCATAATAAGAGAAAATGAACTAAAATGAGTGCACTGAGGAGCTTACCTTTAGGAGTGTCTCGTACAAGTTGGCGATGACCCCAGCTGAAGGCATCCATTGAGGGACGTGATGTGTTCTTCGGTGCACCGCATGACTTCCCGGCTTCGGGGGGATGGTATTCTGGAAGTGGCCTCGGAGCCGCGAGGAAGGAGAGGTAGGAGATGCAGCGGGGAGACAGGTACTCTTGAGGGGCCAGGCGCGCCATCATCGGTGCTGGAGGACACCTCGTCGGCCGGAGATTTCCCCTGTGGCAGCTCCTTGAACTGGACTGGTTGGAAACCTCCAGTGGCTACCTTCTCGGCCGCTTGTACCTTGTGGCGCAGGCAGGCACTAGTGAATGCGGGCTCGTCTAGTCTCGCCCTCTTGCCCATGGGGTTGCTGAAGGCCTCGGGAATGCTGGGGTGGACCCCGGACTCACCCTCTGGCTCTGTAGACATCGATGCCACCCTCCAGTAGCGCTTGGAGAGAGGAACAAGATCCTCCTCCTCCTTGGCAGACCTGGCCAAGCGAGTCTTTTTCCTGGGAGGAGCCGAAGGGGCCGGAGGTTTCCAAGGGGGGGGGGGGGGGGGGGGGAGGGGGGGGACGGGGGGGGGGGGGGGGGGGGGGCGCTGTTGGCTTGCTCTCCTCCTCCTCTCCCTCCTCAGTAGGTAAGGGGAGGCTTGGGGCGTCTGATAGATGGTGGGCTCACCTTCCCAGTTGGCTCTGTTGCCAACTCCGATTCCTGAGCTGGCAATTCCTCGTTGACACCTTCCGCTGTAGTAGGAATAAGAGAGAGTGGGGTTTCCAGAGCACCCCCGCCTTAGGTCCTTCTCCAAGCCCTCGGAAGGCTCAACCGCAGAGGATAGAGTGGCTGGAGGAGGAGCCAAATTCTGCTCATCTGCAAGCTCCCACTTGAGGAGCTTATTCATGGCCTGGGAGAGCATAATATTCCCTGCAACACAAACAACAAAATGTCAGTTAGCATTGATAAGTGATCAATAAAGCAGTGCACTTACGGAGGTCGGGGCTAAGACGGGTGACTTTGGGGCTGATCCCAGCCTGGTACAGAAGCTCCTCGCATGAAACTAGGTTGGGTCCATGGAACTCTATCCTGGCCAAATTGCTTCTGGCCTACTGGTACCCAGGATCTCGCTGGAAGTCACTTAGGTCTGGAGGAGAAGGCAAATCCTCACGCCAACGTGTCAGACAGAACGGGCGCTCAGCAAGTTGGATAAAGAAAAAGCGCTCCTTTCATCCCTTATGGGAGGAAGGGAGGCTACTGATGAAATTGTGGCTCGGACGGGTGGTGAAGCTGAAGGCTCCCCTAAACGCTAGGTTTGGAAGGAAAAAATAGTGGAAGAAACGAGGAGTCAAGGGTATATTGAATAATTTGAAAAGGATAAAGGCACCACCCATCTGGGCGAAAGCATTTGGGGTCGTCTGATGCAAAGGTACATCGAAATATTTGACAATGGCCATGAAGAAGGGAGGGATTGGAAAACGCAGATCAAACTCCACTTGTCCTAAGAAGAAAGTGTAAAATCCTAAGGGGGGTTCTACGGGGGACTAGTCGATACGAGGAACCCTAACCTCCAACTCTGCCGGAATGCCATAGGCCTTGTAGGCGGCTCTCAGGGGGGCAAACTTAATCGTAGATGAAGTGGCCTCGTACCACTCCGGATGATAAGCCCTTTCCTCTTCTAACTTTCCTTTTCGACCCTGGTCTATTTTTCCTTTTCCCTCCTTGCCCATGACTTCGGATGAAAGAAAGAGAAGAAGATAGAAGATGAAGAAGATTTATGCGTGAAGAGGAAATCCTAGTGAAAGAAGATTCTAGTGAGTAGAAGTGGGATGCGCAAGCTTTGATAGTCGATGGTGCAAAAAGACGGAAGGTCGTTTTCGCCTTCCCCTTTGACACGTGGACGATGATAACTGCGAATCTCGAGGCATCGTCATTCATTATGGCCGCTGGTTGGTATAGCCCTACTAAGCGAATCAATAGGAGATCACGTAGAAAAGACCCTGCCACATGGCGGTATTCCATTCGCTAGAGCGCTCTTTTGCCATTAAGACATCCCATGCGCTCTTAATAGGTGATGGACAACTATCATTACCAGGCCTCGGAACTCACGGGGACTTTTGGATTTATTCAAAGGACTGCCTCGGGCCAAGGGACGAATGTTTCAATTCCTCGGACCCGACAGTTGTCAAGAGAAAAGGAATGGTAATATGGACCCCTTAGATACATAGCTTCCCCACATTGTACCACCAACCTAATCAATCGGCTACACTTCCTTCAATTAGACTTGAAGGGGGGACTTGTGATAGGGATAAATATCCCGGGGTGGACACGTGGCACGGAGAAGCTACATGACAGGGCTCGTCGAACCAGAGCCCCGAGGTCAGACCGGCAATCGGGCTCCCGAGACTATCTCGGAAAAATGAATGAAGGCCCCGAGGTCAGCTCGGGAGATGAGACTCCGAGACTGACTTGGGAGAGTGGAGCCTAAAGATCAACATAGGAGTCAGAAAGTCCGACTTCAAGTATCCGTTCCTCCTACCATAACAGAGGAGTCATCGAATAATTATTGTCCTCAATGCACGATAATTAAGGCCTTAATGATCGCAGCGGTCGTTACCAAGAGATAGGATATCTATCAAGTAACCGATGATTAAGGAACGTGGAGGAGAATATAAGGACACGTGTGATTAAGACCTTAGGTATATATGATGCCTCGACATCCAGGTAAAGGGGAAGCTCTTTGTACTGAGTGCAAACTTGATTCCTCGTTGTCCTCCGAAAAAGATAAGGTTTCTGACTTGAGCGTCGGAGAGGGCTCCACAGAAAAATCTTCCAGTGCGTTCCCTTTAACGCTCGTGTTAATCTCGCAGGGCGCGGACATCCTCTCCCCATCACCGTCATCGTGGGTTGCACTTTGATGACTCGACATCCTCATCATTCGCTTCCGGAACAGAAATGAATATTTTAGAGATTGTTTTTTAGACTTACATAAATTATGCTTCGAATTTAGTATATGTTCCGGAAGGAATCGCCGCGAACAGCCAGTCACCAGAGTCCAGCCCACGAGGATAGTGATGACAGGAAAGAAGATCTCATCCTGCGAGATTAACACGAGCGTTAATGGGAACACGTCGGAGATTTTCTGACGGAGCCCACTTTGACGCTCAAGTCAGCACTCAAGTATATTGCAGGAAAAGAACAAAGGAGGAGGAGTTGTGAGTAAGATGAGAGTAACCTCTTTACCTGGGGGTTGGAGTACCTTATATACCTGTAGACTTGGTCGCATGTATCTCTACGTTCTTCTCCACGTTCCGTGCTTGTCAGTTACCGGATAACTCTTAGGTAATATCTCCCGTGATTATTGAGCCTTAATTGACGCATATAAAGGATAATAATTATCCGTCACTTTTCCTGAACAAGAAAGGGTAACGACTATTGGAGCCGGCTATCGGATTTATGACTTTTTGGGCTCTGCTTTCCCGAGGGGGTCTCAGGAGATTTCCTCTCCCGGAAGGGCTTTAGGAGCCTATCTTCCCGGGGAGGTCTCGGGCGCATACCCTCCCGAGTTGGTCTCAGGGATCTGCTCTCTCAAGGTGGTCTCAGGAGTCTGTCTTCCCGAGGTGGTCTTGGGTGTTTGACTTCCCGAGGGGGTCTCGGGAGTCCCCTACACCGAGGAGGTCTCGGGAGTTTGACTTCCCGACGGGGTCTCGAGAGTCTAGAAGAGTTGTTCAGACTCGGTGGACCTTGACACATAGCTTCTTCATTCCACGTGTCAACCATGGGATGTTCAACCCCATCACAAGTCCCTCCTTTCAAGTCTAATCGAACGAAGTGTAATTGACTGATTAGACTAGTGGTGTAACAAAGAAGAGCTATGCCGTGGTGGGTCCATATATCCATTACTATTTTATTGGCGACTTGTCGAGTCCGAGAATCGAAACATTCGTCCCTGTGTCCGAGGCAATCCCTTTGCATTAGTCTTCCAAAAAGGCTTCTGCGAACTTCGAGGCACAACAATGATAGTTGTCTATCGTCCATTAAAAGCGCATGAGGTCTCTTAATGGCGACAAAATCTCTTCGCGAATGCGCCTTTGCCATGTGCGCAAACATCTCTCTTCGCGATCTCTTGCTGATATGCGTTGTAGACCCATATTAAACGGCCGCCTCGACAGTGGTGGCGCCTCGAGATAGCTGTCCATCACCGTCCACGTGCCTTGTCCCCATTGTACGCACGCAGGCGGCTTCTTCGCTATAAAAAGGGGAGGCAAAAGTGTCCATCCACCTTCTGGCATCATCGATTAGCAGCGTTTGCAGACATCGTTCTCGTCTTCTTCCTCTAAGGACTCTTTCCCACGCGTAAGTTTTCTTCTTCGTTCTCATCTTCTTCCTTAGGAACCATGTGTAAGGAGAACAAGAAGGACCAGGGTAAGAAGGGGACCCCGGAAAAGGGATACCAACTGGAGATATTGATCCTAATCGCTATGACTTATATATCCAATTAACTTGTCCAAGTGATCAATGTTGGAGGATCCTTAATTATTCATGTGAAAATTAGCCATTCTGATTCATAAAGAGTCCTCTAAGATATAACGACAATTTACCAAAAGGCGTACTTAAGAATTGGTATTTACCAAAAAGCATACCATAGTTTCATTTTCACTAAAGGGCGTACTCATTTTAGTGAACTTCCTCTTATACCCCTCCTGCTATGTACTGTCTTTCTCTTTATCTCTCAGTCACAAATTCCGAGACGTCTGCACATACAACGTGACTTAATTACTGACTTTTATTTTAAAATAATATATTTTGGAATCGGCGCTAAATTAAAAAACGTAAGGTAAAAATAGAAAAAATATTTCACTTAAAAAATTTCTCATCCAACGTGATTTAAAAATATAAATAAATAATTTTTATATTTGATTAATAGAAATAAATATATTTAATATAAATAAATGATTTTTATATTTGATTAATAGAAATTAATATATTAAATAATATTTAATAAATATATTAATGTATAATTTTTTTTAAAAAAAAATTGACCGTGGACCTGAAATCTATTGATTTCAGGTCCAGCGTGGGCCTGAAATTTTTTATTTCAGGCCCACGTCGGGCCTGAAATCTTTTGATTCAGGCCCGACGTGGACTCAAATTTTTTTTTATTTTAAAAATATATTAATATATAAAAAAACCTATCAAAACACTTAATTTCATATTCAAACGCAGGGCCTGAAGTCATCCCAGGAGGGTCTGAAGTCAAATAACTTTAGATCCTCTAAATAATTAATTTAATAAATAATAATTAAATATAAAAAAATATTTTTATTAAAAGATTTTCAGTGCCCTTGGGCCTGAAGTCATCCGACTTCAGGCCCAAGGAGGGCCTGAAGTCTGATGACTTCAGGCCCTCCATCATTAAATATAAAAAATATAAAAATTTTTATTATAAAAAGGTATAATATATAATGACATATTATTTATAATTTTTATAAAAAAGGTATAATATATAATTACATAATAATAAAATATTATTATAAAGAAATCTAGATATGGGAGGTTTATCAATGGGTTTTGGTCAAAACCCACTGATATTTCTAAACTACTCCTATTTTATTGGTGATATCTAATATATAGATATTTGGACACCTAAAACATCATCTCCTACCTCTACCCTCTCTATACATATGGAATTTTCAGAAATCCAGATATGATAGGTCCATCAGTGAGTTTTGGTCAAAACCCACTGATATTTCTAAACTACTCCTATTGCATTGGTGATATAGAGTGTATAGATGTTTGGACACCTAAAACATCTTCTCCTAGGTCAACCCTGTCTATTGATATAGGGTTTTCAGAAATCCAGATATGGGAGGTCCATCAGTGGGTTTTGGTCAAAACTCATTGATATGGCTAAACTACTCCTTGGGCCTGGAGGGTCTGAACAAATCTTGGATAAATGTAAGTAAATTAAATAAAAATATCAATAGTTCTAGTTAGAGTTGAGCTAGGAGATGATATTTTTGGTGTCCAAACTTCTAATGATTATAAATTATGTTGCAATAGGAGATTTTTAGGACTATCAGTGGGTTTTGACCAAAACCCACTGATGGACCACCCATATCTGGATTTCTGAAAACTCCATATGAATAGAGAGGTTAGAGGTAGGAGATGATGTTTTAGGTGTCTAACCATCTATATATTAGATATCACCAATGCAATAGGAGTAATTTAGCCATATCAGTGGGTTTTGACCAAAACCCACTGATGGACCTCTCATATCTGGATTTCTGAAAACCCTATATCAATAGACAAGGTTGACCTAGGAGAAGATGTTTTAGGTGTCCAAACATCTATACATTCTATATCACTAATGCAATAGGAGTAGTTTAGAAATATCAGTGGGGTTTGACCAAAACTCACTGATGGACCTATCATATCTGAATTTCTGAAAACTCCATATGAATAGAGAGGGTAGACGTAGGAGATGATGTTTTAGGTGTCTAAACATCTATATATTAGATATCACCAATGAAATAGGAGTAGTTTAGAAATATCAGTGGGTTTTGACCAAAACCCATTGATGGACCTCCCATATCTAGATTTCTTTATAATAACATTTTATTATTATGTAATTATATATTATACCTTTTTATAAAAATTATAAATAATATATCATTATATATTATACCTTTTTATAAAAAAAATTTTATATTTTTTTATATTTAATGATGGAGGGTCTGAAGTCATCCGACTTCAGGAGCCTGAAGTCGGATGACTTCAGGCCCAAGGGCACTGAAAATCTTTTAATAAAAATATTTTTTTATATTTAATTATTATTTATTAAATTAATTATTTAAAGGATCTGAAGTTATTTGACTTCAGACCCTCCTAGGATGACTTCAGGCCCTGCGTTTGAATCTGAAATTAAGTGTTTTGATAGGTTTTTTTTATATATTAATATATTTTTAAAATAGAAAAAAAAATTTGAGTCCACGTCGGGCATGAATCAAAAGATTTCAGGCCCAACGTGGGCCTAAAATAAAAAATTTCAGGCCCACGGTCAGTTTTTTTTAAAAAAATTTATCCATTAATATATTTATTAAATATTATTTAATATATTAATTTCTATTAATCAAATATAAAAATCATTTATTTATATTAAATATATTAATTTCTATTAATCAAATATAAAAATCATTTATTTATATTTTTAAATCACGTTGGATAAAAAATTTTTTAAGTGAAATATTTTTTCAATTTTTACCATACATTTTTTAATTTAGCGCCGATTCCATAATATATTATTTTAAAATAAAAGTCAGTAATTAAGTCACGTTGCATGTGCAGACGTCTCGGAATTTATGACTGAGAGAGAAAGAGAAAGGCAGTACATAGCAGGAGGGGTATAAGAGGAAGTTCACTAAAATGAGTGTGCCCTTTGGTGAAAATGAAATCATGGTACGCTTTTTTGGTAAATACCAATTCTTAGGTACGCCTTTTGGTAAATTGTCGTATAAGATATAATATAGTAGTAATCAAGCATTTAGAGGATTAATAAAAGGTACGAGAGTTCTTGATCGAACCTTTAAAATAATATATATATATATATATAGAGGAGTGATCTCCCGCGCAACAAAAGACGCGCGCTCGTGCGCGACCGCCCTTCCTGATCGGTCCCGTGACCGATCAGGCTCTTGCCTGATCGGTCACGCGACCGATCAAGCACTCTCTGAGGGGCTTGCTGACCAACGGCGGCCTCCGGCCGGCGCCACAAATACCATACTATACCCAAGAGGGATTGGTGAGCCCGTCGGGGCTTGTTGACCAACGACGGCCCTCCGGCCGGCGACCCGAACACCATACTATAACCAAGAGGGATTGGTGAACCCGTCGGGACTTGCTGACCAACGGCAGCCTCCGGTCGGCGCCCCGAACACCATACTATATATAATCAAGAGGGATTGGTTAACCCGTCGGGGCTTGCTAACCAACGGCGGCCTCTAGCCGGCGCCCCGAACACCATACTATAACCAAGAGGGATTGGTGAACCCGTCGGGCTCGTCTCACCCAAGGGCGGAGCCACCTTTGTGGCTACCCGGGCTGTAGCCCGGGGTCAAATTGAGGAGAGAGAGAAATTTAAGTGGGAAGAAGAGGGAAAAAATAAGGAAAAGAGGATATTAGCCCGGTCGACATTGACGGAAAGAAGAGGGTAGCCCGGTCGGCATTAACGGAAAGAGGAAGATAGACCGAGAGAAAGGGCGTACATCATCGCCGAAGATTCACAGCCCCGGTATGTCATCCGGGCTGGCTCCGCCATTGGTCTCACCCTCCGCCCGTCATTGCTAGTCACCGGCTCGCCGCCCTCGGAGAGTGCCTGATCGGTCCCATGACTTGCCTGATCGGTCACGGGACCGATCAGGAAACGCGGTCGCGCACGGGCGCGCGTCTTTTGTCGCGCGGGAGATTGATAAGCACCATTTTATTGATTATTTTAATTGCTAAAATCCATGTTTGACCCATGTTTTTATTGCTTAATTGTGATTTTACCTTAGGTTTTAGGATTTCCTCTTATTTTGGACTTAATTGCAAAATTACATATTTTTGGATTAATTGGCCACTAATTTTCTGATATATTTTTTGTAGGCATGAAAGGATCCTGGACCTAGGGCATACTGGGCCAAACCTGAGTCGGATGTGAACCGGATCGAATTATCAAGCCTACGATTAATCCGGGCTGTCCGATTCAAGAGCGGCTAGATCTGAGCCATCCGGGACGATCTGAAGTAATCCGAGCTAGGATTAGGGTTGACCAAGCTCTATGATCAAGATCTGAAGGTTTCATCCCAATCAGAGCTAAATCAACCGTTGGATCAAGCAAGGAGGGCTCTAGAGCGTCCATTCACAGATAGAGTTGATCTGGACCATCCGTTGCATATCTGGAGGATCCGAGCTACCACAAGGCAGATCCTGACCCCAAATCATCATCATAAAAGTTTGGCTCAAATCAGATCAAGATCTACCGTTGGATTTCATCAAATCAATCACAGCCGTCCATTATTTCCTATTTAATCAGAAACGCTGCCCAGCTTCTCCTCGTCGCGTCTCCGCCGCTGTTCATCGTTCTTCTTCGTTTCTTCACTGTTCTTCAGCTAGTTTTTCAATCCAAGGGGCGCGACCCCTCAATTCCATCATCAACGCAAGAGTTAGGTTAGTATGGAGAGTCTCAGTGAGGTTTCCGATTGAAGAATTGCTCAATAGAGAAGCTGCGCGAGGTCTCGGCAGTTTCACTGTCCGATTTCATTGAACTCAGCTGTGATCCACTTCCATTGCATCCGAGCTGACCAGAGGGGTTCCCTGGAAGGTCTCGGTCACTCCCCAATCAAGATCGCAATCCACCACAGCAAGTTTGAAGGATTCGGAAGCTGATTTCAGTTTGAGCAGTGATATGATCAGATTCGGTAGCAGAGACATTTCCTGCTGATTTGCGGAGCTTGCGGGTCCGAGGTTCTCCCTTGATTGACGACCAAGGAGCTCTTGAATTGGAGAAGGGTTGAGGAGTAGCTTAGATAGTTTAATTTGGTTTATTAGCTGTAAATTTCATTTCTGCCACTCGTTCTGTTTCTGTAATTAGATTCAGCTGTTTAGTTTTCGATTCTTAATGGTTTTGCTTACGTTAGGTTTATTTTCTGCAAGTATAATAGTTTAGGAACTTGTTTAGTGATAGAGTGAGTTAATTTCAGTTTACTTTGGTTTATTTTAGTTGCGTGCCATTTCATTACCGTGCGTATCAGTTCATTTCTGAACTTGAAATTCAGTTTCTGAAATTTTCATATTGTTTCACTTTTAGTGAGCTAAATTAGTTAGTTTAAGTTTGTTTAGATCTTAGCTTAAATTCTGAATCTTGTTTAGCTTGGTAATTCCAAATTTTAGTTTGTCTTCCAGCTGCGTGCCAAATATTCTGCTTTTGCAAAAGATTGCAGTTTCAATTCTGCAATCCATTTTCAGTTTCGAATTCTGAGTTATGTTGAGTAATTTCTGGTTATTCTCAGTCCTTTTCGAATGGTAGATGAGGGCATTGATTTCAATTGGTTGGTTTGCTTGTTCGGAATTCAAATAAGTGCTGAATTTCTGCATCCGTTTCTGCACTTGCATCAATTCTGCATCAATTTCTGCACAGTCAGCAGTTTAGTTGTGTTTCAGCCTCAATTCCTGCATTTACAATCAATTGAACTGAGTTCACAGGAGTCGTATGTGAATACTAGCATGGAGCAATAGATTTCAGTGTTGTTTGGCTTAAGCATCAAATTCAGTTGCTGAAATTTTACATGTTATCCCTGCATTTCTACATTTCTGCATACACCTTCTGATTTGTTGCACTTCATCTCTACCATTGATTTGTTTTGATTGATCAGTGATTTTATCTAAATTCTTTCAGACCTGCAAGTTAATTCCGAATTGGTTATGAGGTTTTAGGGCACTTAACATCAATTCCTCTCGGCAAATCAGATTTTTCAGCCCTTGTATCAAGTTAAATCAATTTTGGCACTTTGTATCAAAAGGCAGCTTAGGCACTGTTTTGTATCAAGCTCTATGGTATTCTTAGTGTGCTATGGTGTTCAAAATCAGCTAGAATCGGATTCGAGCATTTCTGAATTTTCCTTGCATTATCGGCTTCTAAACATTGTAGCTAGTTCAAGTAGAGTTTGCTTAAGACTTAATCTTCTGAACTTTGTAGCTAGCATTGGTGTTGAGAATGTTTGTTCCCGAAGATTGCTATCAATGCTTTATTCCTTTGTTAGAGTTTGTTTACATGTGAAATCAAGTTTGGTCTCCGAAATTGTTTAAGAGCCTTGATGGAGTTATTCATTGGTTAAGTTCATCAATCGCCATATTTCATTTAGTTCGTTTAGTTGAGTTCTTACTTTTCATGGTTTTTCCCATTTTTATTTGAACCCAAATATCTGTTTGAAACCCGAAAACACAAACGACACCTAAATACAAGCGCGAATCAAATTAGGTCAACTAGCCCCGAGAAAAATACGACCTGTGGCCCCTATATTACATTTTCATACTTTTGATTGTAAAAAGGGTTTCCAGCATTTCATTCATTTATAAATTCTAAATTTGATGGACCCACATTCGTGACAGTATATTTTGGGCCCGTCAGAGATCAAACCCGTACACACACACGAATTTGCTATCCATGCGGACTGCATGCGCGAGCACGCCTGATCGGTCACCGTGACCGATCAAGCAGTTGCCTGATGGTCACCTACACCGACGGGTTCACCGCTGCCCCTAGGGTTCACCGCACCCCCTAAGGTTATAGTTTTGTTCGGGGGCGGCGGCCGAAGGCCGCCGATGGACACGGAGCTAACGCTCAGCATGACCGATTAGGGAAGCCCCTGATCGGCCACGCGCCCCCGTCGCGCATGGGGTCTGCACCGTGCAGTTCGCAAGAGAGCATAACTCTCTCTCTATATATATATAATATAACCACTATGACTTATTTATCCAATTGACATGTCCACGTAATTTGATTTATAGGATTCTCATGTGAAAATTAGAGATTATGATTCATAAAGAGTCCTCTACGATGTTTATAATATACTAATAGTTAAGCATTTAGAGGATTAATATAAGTATGAGAGTTCGAACGTTTAAAATGAAAAAAAAAATCTCAGCAGATGAGAGAGAAAGGAGGAAAAAAATAGAAAAAATTCGACTCCCTATGATATTCGAACCATAAAATATTATTTTAAATTGAGAAAATTGATAAAATAGTTCGGATGACTCAAAATTATGAACTGAGAAAGTCATTTCTTGGTGGAGGTATAAGAGGAAGTTCACTCAAATGGATGCGCCGTTTGGTAAAAATGAAATTGTGATACGCCTTTTAATAAATACGAATTCTCGTAGATTTTATCTAGATCGATCCGATATTTGACACGTATCTATTATGATCCACTAAGTTGAGTACCATCGAGATCCTAGATTTGTACACCCTATGGTCAACGCGTAAAAAGAATTTCTCCCTGTATATTTATTTATCACATTAATATTTATAAATCAATAAATATTTTTTAAAACTTTTAATATTAGATTAAAATCTGATTCATAATTAAATTTTTTTTCTCTCCCTGTCACTTTTACGTATATCTAACAAAAACTTATATATCTGGATTAAAAATAAAAAAAGACCTTCTGATTGTCTCCGAAACCAGTTTAGGAGACAATTCCAAAACCACTAATAAGAAATCAGGCATATTTTTCAAATGAAGGCTCCCAAAGTCCATCTATACGGAGAAGTTATAATAAAAAATAAAAAAGAATAAATAGATAATATTAAATTTGGAATGATTGATTCAACTTTATGAAAATTTTCATAGACGTTAGATTGCATGATTTTATGAAAGATTATCATCGATCGTTAGAATAAATTAAAAAATATTCATGATGGACAATTTAAAAGCTCAATATCATGTGATTATACATCCTATTTGGAAGAAATTTTTTTATAAATATGTCGTAACTAGAGATCGAACCGCGGATATCTAGATAATAACTTAACACCCCTCCGTTGATAATGAACTAGACAACATCGAACCTAAGATGATCGGTTAATCTCCATGAAAATTTTTCATCAACTATCAGGATAAATTAGGAAGTACTCGTTGCGGGACAATCAAAAAATCCAGCATCCCATAATTGTAAGCCTCATTTATAGAAAAACTTCCTACAAATATACTATAGTTGGACATTGAATTGCTAATACATGAGTGATAATTTGATATCCTTCTTTGCACTTAGCTCTGGGCAATTGAGAAACTATAAAAGCTTGTACTATTTAGTAACTTTCAGCTATTGTCTTGTTTAATAATATGAAAGAGATCGAAGACACCTGAACAAACTGTGGCAAAGGATTCATATTATAATTCAAATACCACCAATGAAGCTGCTGAGTTATTTCAAAGACTAGACAATGAGAATTCCCATGCTAATCTATATAGTCGCGATTAAAATTGAAATTTACATGCATGCATGGTATGTAATTAACATGTGATCTTTTTTTAATAATTAACATGGTATGCATGCATGGTGGAAAACTTCCGTGTGACCGGGTCGATTGTCTGAGGTTGATTGGAAAAACCTCGTTAATCATTTTTTTAATTAACATGTGATCATACTCATTTGACGATTAACATTGATAATAAAAGTGGCAAAAAGATTATAAATGTTAGGGCAAAAATTAAGAGTATAAAGAGGGGATCAGGATACCCCACTTGGTGTTTTCAACTAAATTTATCCTTTTAGATCCATTACCATTTGATCTATTTATTAAAAAAAAAATAAATTGATAGTCCAATTAGTACATCTCTAAGTAACCAATTAAAGTTGTTATATATTTTCTACCTTGTCTAAGTTTGTAATAAGTAATAACATGCGTTTTCTTGACTATATAAAATTATTATATGTCCTTTTTTTAATCATTTTAGAATGGTATAGTTTATCAATCCAAATTAATTTAAAATCACAAAATTAATTATATATATATTTTACATTTTATATCAATATATAATTTCTAATTCAAATTCAAATTCAAATTCGATCGCCACATGTCATGTTCAAGGATGGCCACGTGTGCGCCAAGCTACTCGATTTAAAATGATCTCGGCCGCATGCTCACCGAGTAGAAGGCGGTGGACACGACTACACTTCTGCAGGTAATCGCCACCTCCACCTCTTCTTCCTCCCCATCCGTTGCATTCTAAATCTCGTCGCTTCTCGATTCATCTCCTCTCTTCTGCGTGTCATCGTCCTCTGCTACGATCCACTTTCATGATCTTCTCCGTTCAAGATTAATCAAGAAAACCCTTGCAGAAACGTCGGCTAAGAGCTTCTTCTCTATCTCGGCGGCGTGGGATTGGAAGTTTTTGAGTACGATTCTGGACATTCGGAAAGCAACGCCAGGTAGTTTTGATCCCTCTGTGCTTGTGTTTTTGAGATCGTTCGCTGAAATGTATTTGTTATTCTGACTCTTAAGCATTCTGGGCGACTACTTTGCAGATAGTATTGTTATGGTTCTTCATCGCGCATGTTCTTGATCTTTGATTGATATCAAAATCGGCATTTGCGTTTCCTTTTCTTAGTTTTTTTTATTCTAAAGGACATGTGTAAATAGAGAAACTTGTTTTATCGTTTAGAAGGTTGCTAGGTTGGGATAGTTGGATTATATATTTTTTTAAAAATTTTTATAAACTTTGTTAATAATTTGGTCTCAGAAACTCGAAAAAATAAATTAAAATTATCTTTGTGTTATGCTCTGCTCGATTAGCTATACTTGTTAATCGCTAATAAAAACAAAACAAAATTTCTATTGGCACCTCATCGGCGCGCGAACCGCCCTTCCTGTTACTGTTTTTCTTCCGCCTCACCCTCAGAGATTCTCGGCGGGGAAGCTGGCCCGAAAGCTGCCTTCCCACCTTGCAAAGTCCGCGAGCAGTAACCGTATCATTCCCGTTTATTTAATTTCCTATGACATAGAATGCGGGTTTCTATCGTAATCCTTCTATTTTCTTTAAGTAGCACTGCGACTTTAGGAGGAGAGCTCTGACTACAAGAGATTTGTTTTTCCTTTTGTTGTTCAATTCACGTCTTGGTAAACTACATTTGAATGGAGAAGCAATTAATTTTGCTAGCTGTCGGTGCCCAATTTTAGTAGTAATTTGGTGTCAAGCCTCTCAGGCTCATGGGTAACATCCTTTCCAAGGGGTTCAGAATTTAATTGCGATCTATCATTCTCATTGTAATTCTTTAAAACACTTGTTTTATTGAATCCAGAAGCAATGTTAATTGAAATTTGCTAGCTGCCAGCGCCTACTTTGAGTAGTGTTTTGGTGTCAACAGACTCAGGCTCCTAGGTAGGATCCTTCCCTCTTGCTTGAAGGGTGATTTGGGTTCCAAGTGTAGGTCATGGCTGTCAGAGAATGTGATTAGAGTATTACTATCTTGTATCAAGTTGTCAACGCAGTAGAGAAACTGTGCTTACGGTAGCTATATGAGATTGCGGGGTGTCATGGCCGTTTTTTTGTGAACCTTGTACCCATTGCATGGATAATGTTTTAATGGGGAAGCTTTACGTTAGATTCGAGGATAGGTCATGCACATCCTCTTTAGCGCGAGGATGAAGCAGGTCCTAACATCATAGGTCAGGACTTGTACTTGAATTTGGAGTGAAGCGAGTTAATTGTACAATGTGTAGTGGTAAGGTAAATACACCTATTTACTTAATGTACAGTGTGTTGCACCTATCATGGATACTTAGACATTGAAGAGACGAACAAAGACTTATGTTGAGTTTTGAGGTGACCTGGGTGTTAAGCTTTAGTTGTTACGAATAAGCTTGACTTGTCCAACTCATTTAATCAATACGATCCTCTAGAGATTGTAACATCAGGATGATGTTAGTACAATGATGAAAGTTCAGTTAAGGCAAGTTTGACTGGTTAAGATGGTGTGACCTTGGGGATGTATTTGTGGTTATGCATAGGGATTGAATCGTGCATATATGCTAGAAGATTGATACCGTCTTACAAAGTGAATAAAGTGATATTATGAGTCCTTGTACTATTGATTTGAATTGAAGGTTGTAAGGTGTTTAATGATGTTTAGGATCATGAGTAAGTTGAGTATTATATAGTTAATTCAATCAGGATGTTAAGTCCCATATTGACCCAATCATAGTTTGTGTTGGGTAAATTTTGGTTGAAACTGTAACCTGGAAACTCTTTTTAACCTTTTTGTTCTTTACCTAGCATTTTTATTTAATTCTCTTTTGGATTCCTTATGCATGTTATATCTATTTATCTTGGATTCCTTCACACGTATGTATGTTGTATCTAATTATCATGCTTAGGGAGAGAGATATTTTGGCCAGATGGCTGAAGTACTGGGTCGATATGGGTTGCATACCCTTTTGATTGTATAGTTTCGCTACTTAGATGTTGGCATATAGATTCATGCTAGAGTTTAATACTGCTGTAATGATGGATAAACTTAAAGAGAGTGTAATGCATTTATCTTGTTTCTTTTATTTTTGTCAATCCTTGTTCTTTGTTATCTTATGGGAGGGTCTCCTTTTAATGTTACAATTCTTATATTCATCCTTAGATTACCGTAAGGTGAGTCCTCAAGCATACTATTGCTATTGTTGCTCATAGATATCACTACTATTAGAATTGGAGTTTTGTGCAATGTTTTTAATTTTCTTTCACTTGTTATGGATTTGTTTATTTATTTGTTCTGCTTATAGTTCTTAGGATTCATATTGTGACGTTTCTTTTATTATGCTTGTGTTATTATCATTTCTGCCTATTGATGATGCTATATGAAGATATGTTGTGAGCGCTATCTAGTGTCTCTGTAACATTTTCCAACAATCGGCACCTAGCACGCTTTTGAAACTATGCACAGCGAAGAAGAGCTTATTTGAGGTGTGGCACTTTGACCAATGGATAATCTGGAATAATTGTTTTTGGAATTCTCTAGGTTGGACATCTGCTTGCAATGGTTCATTCTAAAGCATCTTCTCGACCCACTTGTTCAAGTCAGCACTGCTCAGAATGGGCTAGAATTTATTTGAAGTATTGTCTTTGCAGTGCAAAGGATGGTGTAGCTATATTTCTTGGAACTGTCAGTATCATCAGTTGGGGAGTTGCAGAGGTTCCTCAAATCCTTACACATTTCCGTGAAAAATCTACTAAAGGTCTTTCAGTCGCATTCCTGATGACATGGGTTGTCGGGTAAAATCCCCCCCTCTTTCAGTGTGATATGTTATTTACTTCTAATGTATTTTTTGTATTCAGTGCAATATCTGATCTATTTCATGCGTATTCTTTTTGTGTTTGTTTCCATTTAGCAAACTCAGCATTACACAAATGTTTTATTTGCACTTTCTCAAAACTGGAAATTTTTTTGGTTGTCCTCTCTCTCTCTCTCTCTCTCTCTCTCATGTTTGAGATCTTATCACTTTTAACTTCGCCTGGTCTTGTTTTCCATTCTCAATTTACTTGTGTAATGGGGTTGCCGCTATTGTAGCATTTCATAATGTTTGGATTTGTGCAATCCAGCTGAGTTAGGATACTTGTTGATTTGCTTCCTTTTCAGTGTAATATCTAATTTACTTATAATCATGCATATTTAATTATTTTTATTTGTGTATCAATTCAGCAAACTCGAAGATGGCCAATTTTTTATTCAAATTTTATCAATCCTGGATATATTTTTTTGGGTTGTGTGTGTGTGTGTGTGTGTGTGTGAGAGAGAGAGAGAGAGAGAGAGAGAGAAAGGACACCATTTAGCTTCACCGGCTCTTGTTTTTCATGCTTACTGCAGTCTAGCATATAGGAGTATCACTTGTTATGGGATTGCTTCTGATGTATAATTTCTTTGTGTTTGGATTAATCCAATATAGTGGGATAAGGATATGTATTCACCATGATAATTTACACCTGAAAGAAAAAAAAATTGTGCTACTCATTTTTACAAGTATTATACCAAACTTATATGGAACTCAACATATGTGCATATAACCTCTCTCTCAAATGATGAACAACTGTTTTAGGAAAAGAAGTCGTGGGCCAAAAAAAAGAGGATCACTTTCTTTCTTTTAAGGAATTCTTCTCTATTTCAAATTAGAGAAAAACCACAATTTTGACCAGTAGCACAAATTAGTAGTTTCCTAATTTGTCTGTTTATTTCATCACTAAGCACTGCTAAAGGTTAGGTCCTTCATAATTCACAGTTTGGTATTGTTACAGCACTATGTTCTGTAGATGTCATCTTGGCTTACAAAATGTAGATAAGGGTTAAACATGATGAAGCACAGCCAATATTATGATTTCAACTGTTGTGGAGCATGGCCAATTTTTGTCATGGCTTTGTCATTCATTGTGTCATTTGGAATATAGGCACTAAATTTTTTTCAATGCCCTTTCATGTTTTCTTCCTTGTAGGTTTATCAGGGATTTATGTTTTTGCAGGGATCTGCTTAACCTCATTGGCTGCATTCTGGAACCTGCTACCGTAAGTCTATTTTACCATATTTATGCAAGTTTTAAGTATTATTTTTAGGGAGTTATACCTTTTCATTTTTTTTTTTTGCTATTCAATTCAAGCCTTTGTTAGAAAATCTGTTTGTCTAGACTCTGGGACTTTAATTACGAGCCAGTATTTGATAAAATCACACCTTATAATCAATTCAACTTATTTGCCTTATATGCAGTGCTTCGCTATGCATGAGCATTAGTATGCCGTCTAAATTGACCTCTGTATGTGATGCTGCTTTTTTAAGTTCGACCCCAGGTCTTATCTTTAAGAATAGGCTAAATGTGAAAAAGCTTTTTTTCCTTTATCAAGATTTAATTTAATTGAATTACGAATAATCATTAAAAGGAAATATAAAGAGGTTCCTTAAAAATTGATATCGGTCTAAAGAAATAATTTTTAAAAATTAAACTAGCAAGGTGGTGGATTAGGGGTTCATTGAATTGGAAAAAAAAGATCCTTCTATTTGGAAGTTAAAAAGAGTTCTCAATTCAAAATTTTGACAATATCATAGTATTGGTATGAACAAATATTAATTCTGGTTTAATTTCAAGCATTAGTTAATGTAAATACTATTAAGTCAATGCTACAAAGATCAATATCATCCATAGGAACAATGAGTAAACATAAGATCCTAACTTTTATGGTCTTACTTAGAATATGGTTATCTAGGCAAATTTAGTTTTTAGGATCATAAGGCGTTGAGGGTAGGATCACAATTTTGACAACTAGGTGAGCATTTACTGATAGTTACTTCTTACCATATATAATGTCATTTAAAATTTGATGGAAGTTTGTAGGTTTTCAGAATGGCTTATCTTTGCTCTTGTTCTTACAGTTGCCAACGCAGTTCTACGTGGCATTGGTGAGATTACCAACTTTCTTTTTAGAATATCCATTCCATATTGCTTATATTGCTGATTAATTGGTATTCCAGCTGTACACAGCTACCACATCGATTTTGACAGGACAGGCTATATATTATGGCCATACTGATCGGATGAATAAATCCAACAAAAATGTTATATCCAGTACGGTAAGACATCAACCTGCTGTTCAAACATCCATCAAATAGGCTAGTAATTTGATAAATTTTGTGTTTCTGTAGGATGCTTCCATATATTTTTTGCTTAGTTTTATCTAATATCATAGTTTTCCTTGAATAATACCGAACAAAGTTAGATCAACATGATTAAGAAACTTGGTCTAATACACCTTGCCTTAGGTCTCAATCTACATGGTGATAAATATTGCTTGGTCATTCTTAGCTACTGCATCTTGCTACAATAATGTAAGAGCGATTCATATGCAATTAATTGCATAGACGCCAATCTTTCTTGAAACTTTGGCAAAGGATTGATGACCAAAAATGCTAGTTGGAATATAACTATATGAAAATATAATCAAGAAATGTAAAAGGATTACATGATAATACAAGGAAGAAAGGTAAAAGAATAAAACCCAATAATGCCTCATGCCTATCTATATCTAAGATGTGCTAAACTCTATTCTAACACCCATCTAAACTCTCAGGTGTAAACTCATGTGTGACACAATTAAGTCGGGTGAATCACCTAAATCGTCTTAAAGGGGCCCCTTTAGCACAAAGCTAAGACTATTAGCCCAAGGGGTCACTTTGGTGAATATTGGAACTTTGTGGTCTCTCGCTAAAGTTGATAGGCTAAATGGTTGGAAACTATAATGGTAAACATGATCTCCCAGTAGATGTTAGTGGTTCTAATAATCATAGGCCCATAGTATCTCACAATGATACACATAACGTTCTTATGAATTAGGTATTAGCAACTTTAATTGCAACAAGTCTATGATATCTCAATTTGTGCTATCTCTAATCAGGTATTACCTAACTTCTATACATCCATAAAACATGTGGTCTTAAGGCAGGTATCGATCAATACCATAACCCCCATATGCCATGTCATCAACGCACGGAGGGCACTTTTGTAATCAGCTGCCTAAAAGCTCCTCAAATAAGTCTTAGCATGCATGAAATACACTCTTCGTACCCTCACCATTTGGATGTCTAATGTGACATGATAGTATGAGTACTGATCATACCATTATATCAATCTCTAATGATGAATCACCTATTAAACATTTGTAAATTGAATTTATCAAATACCGGAAAGAATCTTAAAGGGTCTGGGGTTATTATGGATGAGGCATTAACACTGGGACTTAGCTACCACCAATGAGTGACACTGGGCAAATCAACCCTAAAGGTTAGTCATTATTACAACCTTTAGTAAGGAACCACATCAAACTTCCCTGACAAGCACCATTGAAATCTTTGAATCAATGGACACAACTAAGGAAAAATGAAGCAAGCTACATCATTTATAGCATTAACACTTGTAAGTTGGCAACATGACTGTTGTTCCAAATTGGGAAGTGGAACTCCAATTCAAATTTGTCTGCTCATGTTCAAGGAGGGAGGATATTCCTGCTGTTGTTCATGAATGAGGGGTAGGACAAGCAGAATCCTGCTCACAAGCCAAGAAGAAGAAACATTCTCCTCACTGTTGAGAAGGAGAGTTTATCTGCTGCTAGACTTAGCACTTAGGGTTGCTTGTCTTCCTGCTGGGGCTCAGGTTAGGGTCAGGGGTAAATCACTTGGTTTCCAAAGGAAAGGAACATTAGCGTTCGCAGAAGATAGGATACATCATCCAACTGCCCTGCCTGCTTTTGATGAGGAAGGATAATGCTGGAGTTTGTGGGGAGGAGTTGGTTTGCGAGTCATGAAGGAGAAGAGAAGTCACTGCTGTAAAGAGAATTTGCAAGTTCCAAAAAAATGAGGGGATGGCACAGAAGGAATAGGAGTTGGCTAGGTCTCCATCTACTAACCATTTTAAAACCCAATTCTCCACCAAACCAAACTAGAACCAACTTGATGTTAGGATCTTCCCGTTTGCTAGAGGGGGAGAGTGAATAGCAATTTTTCGATCTTTCTTCCTACAAATGTTAGTGCGCAAGCGGAATAATAAAAACTAAAACTAACAAACACGAAGAACACACCGATTTACGTGGTTCGGAGATGAAACTCCTATTCCACGGCTGTCCGAAAGGTGGACGATCACGATCCTTCGGTGGATGATTCCCCGAAGCACCTCCGGCTAGCTTTTGCTGCTCCTTGTGGGTGGAGAAACCTCGCCACAAATCTTGGACAATCCCTGAGCAATACTAGGCTACTAACAAGCTTTAACCAAGCTAGTTTCGCCGAGAAGAAACAACCATAAACGAGCTCCCTTAAATAGAGCTCGAGGCTGATTTGACCGTTACCAGTCGACTGGTCGAATTCGAATGACAATTCAAATTCTGGTCACCATCAGTCGACTGGTTCTGGACCAGTCGAATGATTTTTCTGTGGATCCTATCAGTCGACTGATCTCTCACCAATCGACTGGTCCACTCCCTAAGTCTAGGGTTACCCTTCCCGAGTACATTTCTCTCACACTCGAACCCTCACGACTTAACACCCCCCCCAGTACAATTCCCTCAGCACTCGGAACCTCACGACCTGGTTGACTCTTCATCCAGCAGCGTCGATCTATTACCTTTAAGCCCTCTTCGACTTTGGCTCCCGTCCCTCAGATACGCACACAAGCCCTCGGCTTGCCTCCATGCCATCCTTCACGCATGCCTCGAAATCCGCTTCCCTCAGCTCATCGTTCCTGCTCCAGCAGCCTCGACCTGTTGCCTTCAAGCCCTCTTCGACTTTGGCCCTCGTCCCTCAGATGCGCACACAAGCCTTCGGCTTGCCTCCATGTCATCCTTCACGTACGCCTCGAAGTCCGCTTCCCTTGGCTCATTATCCCTGCTTTGTTCATGGTCCCTCGGATGCCCACACAAACCCACGGCTTGCCTCCATGCCACCCTTCACTGTACCCCGAAGACGTCCAACCAAGTCTATGTGTATCCTGCAAACCTGCACACTCACATACACATATTAGATCAACATGAAACTCTAACTTAATCATATTGACACACACATCAAAATCAATGATCCTCTCGATCATACTTGGGTTGATTGCCACAACAATCTCCCCCTTTTTGATGTGTGGCAATATGTTTAAGTTAGGTGCAAAAATAACAATAACAATTGAAAATTAAAGACATAGCACATTAAGAGACATAAACATGCCCTCCCCCTTAACCTATGCCCTCCACGTAATTTTCAATTTTTCACACCACCAAATTAAGGTAAATCTAACTTAAAACCACAAGTTCTCCCCCTTGACACCATCAAAAAGATTGCCCCAAGCAATCCTAACCCTAGGGTCAATGAGAACACTTTTCCATTTCTGAAAAACCCCCAGAAATCAGAACCCAGCATTACCAGTCGACTGCCCCTGCATCAGTCGACTGGTCCCTTCATTTCACAAACCCACAGAAAGATTAGTCGATTGCCCCAGTGGCAGTCGACTGATACACTCCAAACTGAATTTCCCAGCCGAAATTCAGAAACCTCTAGAAAATTTCACAAAATTCAAAAAATTTCAAAATTTTGCAAGCATATTTGTTAAGATATATTCTACCCTAGAAAAATATAGTTTCGTAAAAAATACCAAATATGCTTGACTTTTGACAAAAACTCTAATTCTTTAAAAATGCTTCATTTGTATCAACTTTTTATCCTAAATTTGAACTTATATGTTTCCCAAGTCTATCCTATATCATTTAAAACATAGAATTGTTTTCAAATCTTCCCCTTCTTTTCATATAACTCTTCAGAAACCTCCCCCTTTTCATCCCTTATCTATAGATAGATATACATATATGAAAATTTTCCTATGCCCATAATAGCAAGATAACATCATTCCATATGAGCAATATCAAGTTATGAATTGATGATTCATATAAGNAATTTAGTGTTTAGATATAAAATAAAATAAAATAAAACCCAAGCTACACACTCTCAACACTAGCACCACCAAATCAACCTGAACTACATGCCATCACCTGGAGGAGGAGGGGTCTGATACATGAGGTTCCATGCTGTATCATCTCATACATCTCATCCTGGCGCTGCTGAAACCTCTGAAAGTCGCCTCTGAGACCCTCCTGGTGCTGCTGAAAAGTCTAAAAGTCCTCCCTAAGACCATGTACGTCTGACTGTAGTAGGGAGAACTACTCCTGTGTAACCCCAGCAGCAACATCAGCAACCTCCTTTTCATCTGAACTAGAAGAAGCAGGATGCTGTCGCCAGACCTTCTCCCCCTGCTGACTCTCAATCCCAGCCAGAGAGAGAGTTGCCTAGAGCCGATCTGGTCATAATCCTTGGACAAACTATGCATCTGACCTCTAGCAGTGCTAATGCCTCTAGACTTGAAAAATTTGGTCAAAATGTGGCAAAATGACATGTAGATTTTTCCCTTGACATCATGTGAAAAATGGACAATGGATGCAAATATATGCAAGACGATGTCAATATCTAACCTTCTCTCCAGTGCGTACATCATCACCAAGTGAGGCAGTCGAATCTTCGACCTTCCCTTGGTGACAATCGGTAAAATGCAATCTAGGACAACTTTATATAATACATTGCTGACTGGACTCATGCGCCTAGCTTCAATGATGCGCTGTAGATGAGGTTAAGGTCTTTCAAAATAATGACGATGGATTTGGTCCAGGGATACATTAGGAATGGCGAAAGGCTCGATGACTTTTGGAAAATATGTAAATGCATTATTGGAAACCCTACACCCTAAAAATGCTCCAAATACTGCATATGAAAAGGGGATGGTAACTCCTGCTACCATGGGCTCATAAGTCTCATCATCAGGACTAATGCATGTGAGATTACATTAAAATTCTTTGCACATGTCAACGTTGACATAATGCTGACAATAGACTACCTGCTCTAACTCAAAATAGGTGATCATCTCAACAATGTAAGGGGCCTTTTCCTGGAAATATGACCGATTAAGATACCTACAATTCATTAACACAAAATCAGCACTTGCAAATCTCCGTCAGCATTCCTTGGAATGGAATCGAGGTGCCTCAGGATCTGTAAGACGCTGATGGGATGGTCCCTCACCCATCCTTCTCTTTTGTACAACTCTAAGATGCAATTTACCTATGCATGTACCAAAAATTACCCCATAACGAAGGAAAACAAAGAAAAACATGCAACATGGGATAAGTTAGTCATGAATCATGAACTAAACATGAAAAATAAACCACACAAGTCATTACCATTTTCCCGCACGTTGCATGATGAATGTTGATGATGATTGACTCAAAGAAGATGCTCTTCTTGCCCTAGACCTAGATCTGAGTTGGAGGAAGACTAAAAAAGTGATTTTCGGGCCTTGGGAAAGCTTGGAGCAGTAGGGGAGGTTGAGGGAGTAGAGAAATCACCGGGGGGTGGCGCTGAAACCCTAGATTCGGCCACCCCCCGTGCGGCTGTTCCTTTTAAATTAATCACATATCAGTCAACTTCCCCTGGATCAGTTGACTGATGCCTTAGAAAGCCTAGTTTCTGAATTGAACTGGACTAGTCGACTGATTCTGAATCAGTCGATTGGTACCCTAATTTTAGTTTTTCTGTCCTAATTTCATATACGCATAATTAATTCTACAAATCCCCAAAAAATCTGAAATTTCGTGGAGAGATTTGTAACACCTATGTCTACTTGGGAAAAATATATTTACATGTAAAACTATTGCCAATCCCAAATTTGACACAAAATTCAAAACTATCTAATTTGTTCAATTCATCCTTGGCCTAAAGTCCTAGTTTCGATCTCTTCTTGATGTGTCTTCTCATTCTCTACCACAATGCATCCCTAGCATTGATTTATATGACATCTAGACAGTGAAAATCAATTTCCATGCAATATAGTCTCATTTTCATATTTTAATACATATAACTCACTTTTGATGTGTCAAATCCCTAGGATTAATACTCAAGTTAGTCTTCCAAATCCTTTGGCACATTCCACAATCCATCTAGTCCCCTAGGAGAAATCCTTCCGAGATCCATTAGCCATGGATCCCATCTTGGCTCCTAGAGCTCCCCCTTGAGCTCTTAGCCTTAGTTACCTCCCTAGGTGACTCATCTATCATGACAAGGCCACACATGTGCACCTCCGTTACTTCTTGACCAACACCCCTTGCTTCCTTTACTTTCCACACCTTATCCTTGGTTACCATGACAAGGCCACACATGGCAAGAAATTTTCATTATTTCTAACACACATAGAGAAATTTGAAGAATACTTAAAGTTAGGGATTACCTCCCTTACCTTGTAGCTCCCCCTTGATGTGAGTTTTTCTTCTTTTCCTCCTTCTCCCATTTTCTCAAATGTTCCAATTTCTTGAGCTCTCCATTTCTTGGACATTTGGTGTGATAGTGCCCTAGCTCTCCACATGTGAAGCATCTAATGTGCTTTTTCTTCTTCTTTTCCCTACAACCCATGTTAGATTTAAAATGAATTGACTTGGGTTTAGGGTTTACCTCCTTTTTACCTAATAGACACTTGTCCTTGTAATGCCCCTTCTTGTTGCATCCAAAGCAAATGATGTGGTCTTTTGACTTTGCTTTTGTGGAGGTAGATGCTTATTCTTGCTCCGGTATTAAAGATGATCTCTCCTCCCCCTCAATCCTTGAAGTGGAGGTCTCTTCTTCTTCCCTTGATGAAGTGGATGATCTTTCACTTTCTTGTGTCACTTCACTTGAAGAGATAGATGCCTCTTTTTCTTTTTCCTCTTTCTCTTCTTCTTCGGATGTTGACCTTCTTTCTTTATCCGATTGGTCCATCTCCTTTTCTTGGACCATGGAAATCATTTTCTCGATCTCTTCCACTAATTGATCTTGTGTAGGGTTTTCATGGAATGCTACCATCTTGTTCCATAACTCATGTGCACTTTTGTATTCACCTACACCACTAATTATTTCATTAGGCAAAATACTAAGTAAAATTGAAATTACCGTTTCGTTTGCCTTTGATTGTGCTTGTTGCTCTTTATTCCAATATCTTGGTAGGAGCTTTTTCCCGTGCTTATCTCTTGGAGCTTCAAATGGCTCTTCAAGCACAATCATGTAGTTCCAATCCATGCCGAACCAAGTCTTTGTTCGCATCCTCCAATAGTCGAAATTCTCGCGATCATAGGGAGGTGAAACATTGATGTCATCACCCAACTTCTCTTCAATCGTCATCTCCTCTAGCTTTTTGCTCTCTCGGCGGTTAGTCTGTAGATGAGCGAACCTTTGCTCTGATACCACTTGTTAGGATCTTACCATTTGCTAGAGGGGGGTGAATAGCAATTTTTCGATCTTTCTCCTACAAATGTTAGTGCGCAAGCGGAATAATAAAAACTAAAACTAACAAACACGAAGAACACACCGATTTACATGATTCGGAGATGAAACTCCTACTCCACGGTTGTCCGTAAGGTGGACGATCCCGATCCTTCGGTGGATGATTCCCCGAAGCACCTCCGACTAGCTTTTGTTGCTCCTTGTGAGAGGAGAAACCTCGCCACAAACCTTGGACAATCCCTGAGCAATAATAGGCTACTAACAAGCTCTAACCAATCTAGTTTTGCCAAGAAGAAACAGCCATAAACAAGCTCCCTTAAATAGAACTCGAGGGTGATATGACCCCTTACCAGTCGACTGGTTCATTACCAGTCGACTGATCGAATTCGAATAGCTATTCAAATTTGGTCACCATCAGTCGACTGGTCCTGGACCAATCGACTGATCTTTCTGTGGACCCTATCAGTCGACTGGTCCCTCACCAGTCGACTAGTCCACTGCCTAAGTCTAGGGTTACCATTCCCGAGTACATTTCTCTCAGCACACGAACTCTCACGACTTAGTCGCCCCCAGTACAATTCCCTCAGCACTCGAAACCTTACGACCTGATTGGCTCTTCATCCAGCAGCCTCAATCTGTTGCCTTTAAGCCCTCTTTGACTTTGGCTCCCGTCCCTCAAATGTACACACAAGCCCTCGGCTTGCCTCCATGCCATCCTTCATGCATGCCTCGAAGTCCGCTTCCCTCAGCTCATCGTTCCTGCTCCAACAGCCTCGACCTGTTGCCTTCAAGCCCTCTTTGACTTTGGCCCTCGTCCCTTAGATGTGCGCATAAGCCCTCGGCTTGCCTCCATGCCATCCTTCACGTATGCCTCGAAGTCCGCTTCCCTCAGCTCATCGTCCCTACTTTGTCCATGGTCCCTCAGATGCGCACACAAGCCCACGGCTTGCCTCCATGCCACCCTTCACCGTACCCGAAAATGTCCAACCAAGTCTATGTGTATCCTGCAAACCTGCACACTCACATACACATATTAGATCAACATGAAACCCTAACTTAATCATATTGACACACACATCAAAACCCATGATCCTCCCGATCATACTTGGGTTGATTGCCCCAACATAAACTGTACTAAACATACTTATAATTTATCCCTAATTACAACTTCTTTAATCATATAATTCCATCGATTAAACCATAGATCTAGACAAATCTAGGCATCACTACCTCTATCACCCCTATCAATATGTGAAAGTAGATTTTAATCATGTAAATGACTTAATCATCAGTAATCCATTAAACCTATAATTAATCCAATTACTAATACCATAGACTCAATAAATCTATACATACCACAACTTAGGTCAATATAACTCCAATTCATATCTCGGCGCAAGCATAGGCTCACAAGCAACAAAGCCCTCTAATCTGCCCCGGACAAATTTGATCATACACAATTTCAAAGATAAAGCTACAAATTAAATCCATATGAAAGCACACCTTTCAGACATAGAACCGCGACAATGAAATCCAAACAACCCCTAGCACACCTCTACTACAGAATGGATCTAATGATCTGATCCAGAGAATAGGAATAAGCTCCTCACAATAATTACCTTATTCGCGCCAGTGATCACATGAACAGAAGACAAAAGGGTCAGCCAGTAATTTGCAACCCAATGTTGGGTCACTGTGATGACTCTCGTGCAAAGAAGCTGCCCGCGCCTATTATCCCTCTCTATGATCAAAGGAGACTGGGAATTGCTCCCCGACAGAGAAAGAAGGAGAGGAACAAGAAATCACGAAGCAACAAGAAAAAAGAAAGCAGCTGACCTGCTCACATGGGAAGGAACCGCAAAGGAGGTATTAGGGCTCGACGACAAAGAGGGATTGCTCGCTCGACCTAGGGTTGCGGCGTTGGCTTGGTGGGCGCGGACGATGAGGAAGGAGAACAAGACGAAGGGAAGGCATTCGACATCGCTCGCGAGGAACCACCGTGGCCGGTGTCGGCGTCGGGCAGAGAAGAGGAATCAGAAGAAAAACTATCACGGGGAGAGGGGATTTTAGGGTTTTTTTAATGATTTTGGTTTTTTGCAAAAAACCCCTCCAAGTTCGAATATTCCACACCCTTATTTTCAAAATTTTCCATTTAACCCCCTAATTTTTTGGTATTTAACATAATATATGTAATAGAATTGATTAATATTGATTAGAATAGATCATACAAATGATAAGTGGAAACGTAGTTACCACTTGATTTCGTAAATCAACTCAAATTTACATTGAGTCAGTCATAAATTATATACATATAAAATACACTAAATTACTAATAATATGTTTATTTATGATACATCATAGCTGAACTCAATAAGGGAGAGAAACTATGCGGGGATAACTATAAATATGACATCTCAAGATACAATATGTTCTTGAGGAACAAGAAATTTTAGAGATTGTGAATCAATTCATGGAAGAACTTGCTGATAGTTCTACAACATAACACAAATGTGATCTTGATGTCTATAAGTCATGGCAGAAAAAAGACTCCCCTGCTAAAAGAATATTAATTAGTTCAATGGTAGATAACTTGGTACTGAGTATAAGCTATTACCATCAGCTCATGTTGTCTGGGTAGCCCTGAGAGACAAACATGATCTTGATGCCTATAAGGCATGGAAGAAAAATGACTCCACTACTAAGGGAATATTGATTAGTTTAATGGTAGACAACTTGATATTTGACTATGAGTCATTATCATCAGCTCATGTTGTCTGGGTAGCCCTGAGAGAGAAATATAGTGGAGTTAGTTTAAGTAAGCTTCGCCAACTGACAATCAAGTTTGATAGTTGTAAAAAGTGTTTGAATGTTACCCTGGCCCAATATCTGAGAAAAATAGAGAATATCATCTGGGAGCTTAAGGTTGTTGTTCATGAGTTAACCAATGAACAATGGGTCCAGGCAGTTATTTGTTTCCTTCCTAATTCTTGGAAAATAATGAAACAAAACCTTACTCACAGCGAAAGTATCAAGTCTTTCATTAATATCTCATGCCATATTGAATTAGAGGCGGAGAGAGTAGAATTCGCAAGGATTTCTGGACAAGCTTTTGTTGCTGAAGGTTCTGGATCCAAGAATAATAAAAGATGGTTCAAGGAAGGAAAAGGTAAGAGAAAAGAAATTTGTGCTTCTGTTGTGCATGACCCAATTAAGAAGAAAGGAAAAAAGTATGGAAAGAAACTTAAAAGCAAGCTGATTTGCTATAACTATGGCAAGAAGAGTCACTTTACTCAAGAATATACTAAGCCAAAAAAGGTAGATCCATGTTTATCTTCGTTTCATGAGCATTATGTTGCTAGTTCAGTGTTGTTAGCTGATTCTCACCTTTTATAGATTATAGATTCAGGAGCAACGAACGATGTAGCTAGTGATCGAGCTACATACGTGAAGTACCTTTAAATACCAACTGGCAAGAAATGGATATATGTGGGAAATAAAGCAAGGATTGAAGTCAAAGGAATTGACACTTGTAAACTCAACCTTCGTGGTAGACGTACCTTGTTTCTGCATGATCTCTTGTATGCTCCTGAGATACGACGGAATCTGATTTCAGTTAATAGTCTTCTTTATTTGGGTTATTGTATGAAGTTTTACAGTCATAGTGTAGAACTGAGAATTAACTTTATGTTAATAGGATATGATTATGTATCGAATAGTTTCATGATTCTTGATGTAGAATCAGATGTTAATTACGGAAATAATGGGTATTTTTCAAACATTGCTCTTACTAACGATGTTGATGTTAATAATGAAGTTTGGCATGCTAGATTGGAACATATAAGACAAGAATGAATGAATAGATTAGCCAAAGAGGGTCTGCTCTACACTCGTGCTAAAGTTGACTTGTCTATGTATAAGCATTGTCTTACTGAAAAAGTAACTAAGAAACCATATGATAAGGCTATTAGGGCTGAATCACCATTACAATTAATTCGTTTAGATATTTGTGGTTCAATAAATGTGAAGGCTAAACATGGAAGTTTTTATTCGTTACATTTATTGATGACTTCACGCGTTTTAGTCATGTATATTTGATTTCTCATAAATCTGAAGTATTAGATTGCTTCAATTATTATTTGAACTAAGTTAAGAATCAATTGGAATGTAAAGTTAAAACCTTTCGTACTAACCGCGGAGGAGAATATTTATCTGATCAGTTCAAAATAACATAGAATGAGAAAAGGATTATCAAACAACTATCTTTGGAACTTCACAGCAAAATGGAATTGCTGAAAAAAGAATTGAACTCTTGTAGATATGTTTAGGTCAATGATGGCTCAAGCTAATTTAACTATTTCCTATTAGAGATGCATTATTAGCTGCAACCTATATACTTAACTGAGTATCTTCTAAATCTATTTCATCTACACTATATAAATGCTAGATAGGCAGAAAATCAGATTTGAGTAATCTGAGACCCTGGGGGTCAGCTGCTTATGATCATGATAAAACTCACAAATATGAAAAATTATGACCCAGGTGTAGAAAGTGTATCTTTGTAAGATATTCTGATATCTCTGAGTGTTATGTTTTTGTTGGTGAGCAACAAGATAAAACCATCTTTGAAATAGAGTCGAGAGATGTTACTTTTCTCAAAATTGAGTTCCCAACAAGAGGTGAAGTTGATAAGATGATTCCTTTATTTGCAATAGAGGAATATGATAATATTCCTTTATTAACAAATCAGGTATCACAGGGGATGTCATAATCTAGTCAATCTAGTGGGAGTGAATTACTGATGAATGAGTCAGTTTCTCAATAGTCTAACCTACGATGAAATGATCATCAGATTATTTCTTGGAGAAGGTTTGACATTGAGAATGAGGCATTAATAATTCTTTCAGTTGACGATGAGGAACCACAGTTGAGGAAGCATTGAAATGTTCAATTAAGGATAAATGAAAAGTTACAATGGATGAGAAAATGGAGTCTATGAGAAAGAATTAAATTTGAGATTTAGTTGATCTTCCTCTGGGTCAAAGGGCCATTGGGAATAAGTGGATTCTCAAAATTAAGAGGAAAACATATGAGTCAATTAATTGATACAAAGCTCCTTTAGTTGCAAAAGATATACCTAAATGGAAAGTATTGATTTTGAAGAGACATTTTCCCCAATTGTGAAGTTTATCAATACATGCCATCCTAGCTATAGTAACACATTTTGACTTAAAATTACATCAGATGAATGTATAATGATTTTCTATAATGGTAATTTTGACAAGAAAATCTATATGGTATAGCTAGAAGGTTACATTGCTGAACGCTAAGAGAATAGAGTATGTAGGCTTAAGAAGTCTATGTATGGGTTAAACAAAGTGTCAAGACAATGAAACATAAAATTTAATGAAATCATTTTGTCTTATAGTTTCAAAATGATCAATGAGGATCATTGTATCTACCTAGGAAAAGAAAAAAGAAAGTTTATCATCTTATCATTATATATTGATGATATGCTAATAGCTGAAAATGACATAAAGTTTGTGATTGAAGTCAAATCATGGTTGTCATCACAATTTAACATAATAGATATGAGAGAAGTTGAGTACATCTTATGAGTGAAAATCATTAGAGATCGATTAAAAAGACTTTTGGGTTTGTCTCAAGAAGCTTATATCACTAAGATGCTACAACACCTTAATATATCATATTGGAACATTGAACAAACACTAACAACAAGAGATAATGTTCTGAGCAAAAGTATGTATCCCAAGACTCCTGAAATGATAGTTGAAATGAAGAAATAAATCATATACTGGTGGCATTGGTAGTTTGATGTATACTATGTTGTGTACTCGTCCTTTTATAAGTTATGTTGTCGGCTTAGTGTTGGGGCAATCGGCCCGGGTATGATCTGGAGGATCATGATTTTGATGTGTGTGGTCAATATGATAAAGTTAGGGTTTGTTGTTGGACTAATATGTGTATGTGAGTGTACAGGTGTACAGGTACACATAGACTTGGTTGGATGACTTCAGGTGAAGGGTGGCATGGAGGCAAGCTGGAGGCTTATGTGCGCATCCGAGGGACCATGGGCAGAGACGATGAGCCGAGGGACGCGGACTTCGAGGCATGCGTGAAGGATGACATAGAGGCAAGCTGGAGGCTTATGTGCGCATTCGAGGGATGGGAGTCGAAGACGAAGAGGGCGTGAAGGCAATAGATCGAGACTGCGGATTGAGGAGTCGACCAGGTCGTGAGGGTCCGAATGTGAGTGTTTGTACTCAGAAACTAAGCTAGGAGGGTTGGAGTGCGAAGAGAAATGTACTCGGGAAAGAAACCCTAGGCTTAGAAGGGGACCAGTCGACTGCTCCAGGAGCAGTCGACTGGTAATGGCTGGGGATTCGAACGTTGGCTGTAACGGTTGAATCTGAGTGGGACCAGTCGACTGCCCCAGGGGCAGTCTGTAGGATCGGTGCTGTCGATAGAGGGGTGGGTGAATATCGACCGTGAAAATCTTTCGATAAACTTCGTAAATCTTTCGAACGTTCTAAGATCAGAGTTAGTAGCACAGCGGAAAAGTAAAGCAGAATAAGAAAAACAATACACACGGACACAGCGGGATTTATTTACTTGGTTCCCAACCCCCCAGGGTCAGTACGTCCAAGGCCTATGTACTCGGCGTGAGTCTACTATTGGTCTCCTTTCCGAAATTTCCGGAGGCGGAGAAAACCCATCTTACAGTGTATAGTTACAAGCAACAATATTGAAAGTTAAGTATGGAACAAATAAAAGCAAACCGAACAAGAATCTGAAACTCGGCCGATCTGGACCTCCGAAGTGCCGCGCACTTCCTCCTTGAGCCTCCCGGTCATAGAGCCTCATCATTACAGCATTGTTGTCAGTCAGAATGCTTAGAATTGCTTTCAGCAGTTGTGTTTGAAGCAGAGGGGTCGAAGCCCCTTTTATAGGCTTCATACGGGTGCCCTGGACGCTAGGGGCGCCCCTATAAACCCGATCAAACCTTATCCCCGCGGCTGATAAAACCTCTGATTAGGTCTCCCTGGAACTCCTGGGTGCCTAGCTTGAACCCAGTCAACGCTAATCTCCTGCTTCGAACTCGTAGCAGCAAAACAGCTTTGAACCCGGGCGCCCCGCTTGAAGCCTATTCTGCCTTCTTTACTTAACCTGCCTTTTTAGTCTTTGGTTTAGGCGCCCCCATCAATGGGGGCGCCCTGGATGCTTGGGGGTACCCCCACTGATGGGGGCGCCTGGCTTCAAAGCTTCCAGCCTAATTACCTGCTTTGTCTCCGGTTCTTGGTACCTGCAAGATACACAAACACAAAGCAAATATACATACAATATTAGCCTTAAGGACTTGGTTCGAACTTCGAATTTCCACGAAACCCTAGGTCGAACCGACGCAAGTTCTCACCCCCCCCCCCCCCGAGAATGCGCCTTTCACCTACTCCTTTCAGGAGACGGTTGCCACCCAGTCCTTCGGGTGGACTTAGCTTCTGATACTTCCGGACCTCGAGACGCTCGAACCCCTGACCAGTCTCTACTTCTGTCCTTAGTCATCGCTCAGCTAAGTTGCTCAGTCCCTCGGACCAAGACTTCGTGCCCAAACCCTAGGTCCAGGACTTAGGTGCCCAACCCTCGGCCAGGTCTTCGTGCCCAATTCCCTGAACCAGGACTTCGGTGCCCAACCCTCGGCCAGGTCTTCTTGCCCAGTCCTCGACCAGGACTTAGTGCCCACCTTCCGAGCAGGTCTTCGGTGCCCAGCCTTTTGCCAGGACTTAGTGCCCAGCTTCACTCACCAGGTCTTAGTGCCCAGTTTCACTCACTAGGTCTTAGTGCCTAGGTTAACTAGGACTTTTCTTCACTTTGGTTACTCCTCTCTTAACTCCCCTTCCTTTGTTCAATGTATCACTGACTTAAGTCTATTGTCAAACATTAAAACACTTAAAGGAGAACATCATTGATGCACCTTGCACCAACAATCTCCCCCTTTTTGATGTTTGACAATATCTTAAGTTAGATTGGCTGAAGAGACTAACTTACTATTTTTGGAAAAAAACAAAAAATGATATAAGTTTTGAAACTACATTTTTGATTTTTTGGGAGAAATTTTTTTTCTAACTTAAGCACACCTCTCCCCCTTCATACATAAAAAAAAACCAAAAATAGATATTTGCAACAACAATGAAAACCTTTGGTTCTTTTTGAAAATACTTAGTACAAATTTTTGAAAGCATGCATTTTGAATGATATATTGCATTTTTTTTAAAAAAATACATAATTTTGAAAAATGCTATGCGCTTTGAAAAGTACAAGTACTTTGAAAATTATTATGATCTTTAAAAAAATGCAAGTACTTTTATTTTTTTTTTTTGAAAAATTAAGTACTTTTGAAAAATACATTGAATTTTTGCAAAATTAAGTACTTTTGAAAAAGATTAGACTTTGAAAACATAATATTTTACTTTACTCTGTTTCTTTTCCAGTCTGATACAATCCTAGGAAACCTTGTTAACTACAAGGACATTTTCCTAAGTATCCTGGAAAATTTTCAAACTCAAGTAAATATTATTATTATTATTATTTGTAAAACAAAATTTTGATAAAAAAATGATAGTACTTTTGAAAATATATGCTAGTACATTTTGAAAAATGTGTGAATTTTTGAAGACCCAATATTTTACTTGACTTGATTTATCTCCCAGTCTGACACCATCCTAGGAAACCTTGTTGACTACAAGGATATTTCCTAAGTGTCCTAGAAATTCTCCAACCCAAGTAAACATTATTTCAAAAATAATTTCATAAGTCACACAAATTCTGACAAATAGAAGAATAGTATTTTGAAAGACTTAGATTTTTAGCAAGATTTTGAAGATATGAAAACATGTTATTAAATAATTCTTTTAATTTGATCTCCCCCTAAACATGACTCAGTCCTGGGAAGCTTGTTGACCACAAGTACTCTTCCTCTGAGTCTTAGGGTTTGATTCAGATCAAAAGAATAATCTAATAATTTTTGACATAAATAATTTAAAACTTGTCAGAAGTTTGACTCAGACTCCCCCTAAATCTGACACATCCTAGGAGTCCTTATAGATCATGAAGTGGACCTTCCTCTGTGTCTTTAGGGTTTATCAAAATCAAATGAACACCAATTTTCAGGAAGATAGATTTTGAAATCATAATTTGGAAAGAAGATAATTTTTAAAGTATAAGTCTTTTTGAAAACGTATGTGATAGAAATTAAGGCACAGTTTTCGAAAAGTCTTTAAAAAAAAATTAACAGAGCGAAAACACTCCCCCTGTACCCAACATCGTTTGACTCTATATAAGTGCCTTAAGGAACTTTAGTGTTGTCCTAACAGGCTTGTGTCTAATTGTGTGAGTCAAATAATTTTCAAAAGGATATAATTTTTGAAAATATATACTGTATTGGCAATCAAACAAGCATGAAATCCATACAAACATTATTATGTTGAAGCACTATTTTGAAAATATATTTTTAGTAAAAATATTCTAGCAATTTTGAAAAACAATTTTGAAACATGCTTATCAATTCATTAGTCCTTAACATCTCACCCATTCTAGATGTGCCAATACAGCAAGCATGGTTGCCTTATGGGTGTATTGTGAGATGCTTGAATTATTTTCCTTAATTCATTATTAAATCTAAGATTTAATTGAAATTTATGTTAGATTCAAATTTGACAAAGAGTAATTTGAATTTGAATTTTAAAAATTGGCTTCCAGGTCTTGGCGAGGCACAAGGCCTTCTTTGGCCGTAGCCTTATTGGATCATCAACCCTTTCCTTGACAAAGTCTTTTAGAGAAATTTCATTTTCAAAATTACTTTTTGAGAAACTTTGGTCTAACTAGTTTGAATCTTGGATCGGTAGCTTCGGCTAGTTCCACCAGTCTAAACAGACCAAGTAGAGTATACTTGACCTTATTAGAAAAGGCTTCCCTAACGTACTATCATCTCACCTCCACCCAATACTAGGTTTTCAAATTTCAATTATCTTTTTCCTATAACCATTCTAAATCATGCGTAAATTTAAATATGAATGACATGACATATATATATGAAAAATAGCAGATGCTTGTCATGGCAGTTATGCATGAGTCAAACAAGTCAAATAATTTTATTTAAGTTTCTAAAGATGTATCAAATTCCCGATTTGATACATGTCGTGTGGACCCGCGAATATGTCAACCCACTATCACATATTTGATTTTCTTAAATTAATTGTTGCGGTTTGGGTAGGATTTTATTTAATTTGAGTTTAAGTTATTTACGAGTTAGAGTTAACTTAAAAAGAATTACTTAAAGTTAAATTAATTAAGGATTACTTAAATTAAGAATTAATTAAGGACTAATTAATTTGTATTTGATTTAATTAAGATTTAATTGAATTAATTTGAATTAATTTGAATTAAGATAATTTAATTTAATTTGAATTAATTTGAATTAAGATAATTTAATTTAATTAGGATTTAATTTTGAATTAAGATAATTTAATTTAATTAGGATTTAATTGTATTTAGTTGATTTAATAAATATTTAATTGAATTTAATTGATTTAATTAATATTTAATTGTATTTAATTGATTTAATTAATATTTAAATGAATTTAATTGATTTAATTAATATTTAATTGTATTTAATTGATTTAATTAATATTTAATTGAAATTAATTGATTTAATTAATATTTAATTGAATTTAATTGATTTACTTAAGATTTTATTGAATTTAATTGATTTAATTAATATTTAATTGATTTTAATTGATTTAATTAATATTTAATTGATTTTAATTAATTTAATTAATATTTAATTTAATTTAATTGATTTAATTAATATTTAATTGAATTCAATTGATTTAATTAATATTAATTGATATTTAATTGAATTCAATTGATTTAATTAATATTTAATTGAATTCAATTGATTTAATTAATATTTAATTGATTTTAATAATTAAGGTTATAATGATTAATTAATAGTTATGGGTTTAAGTTCATCATTTTCATTATTTCGAAGATTTCTTCTTTATCTTTATCTATCTTTTCAAGTTTTTCTAATAATTCAGATTTATTTGAACCTTTTGTTGATGTAGTCTGACCTTGATTGTTGTTTTGGTGTTGACACTGATTTTAGTTTAGGTTGATGATTATGATGATTATGATTAGGACCTGATGGGGGATTAGGCATGGTATGGGAAATCCTAGCTTGGAGGGCTAGGTGTTGGAAAATCCTAACCTAGAGGGTTAGGTGTGGAAAATCCTAGCTTGGAGGGCTAGGTGTTGAAAAGTCCTAATTCGGAAGGGTTGGGTGAAAATTCTTAGCTTGGAGTCCTAACTTGGAGGGTTAGGTGAAAAGTCCCAACTTGGAGGGTTAGGTGAAAAAGTCCTGGCTTGGAGGGTCAGGTCCTAGCTTGGAGGGCTAGGTCTGGAAAAGTCCTAATTCGGAAGAGTTGGGTGAAAAGTCCTAGCTTGGAGGGCTAGGTGAAAAGTCCTAACTTGGAGGGTTAGGTGAAAATTCCCAACTTGGAGGGTTAGGCGAAAAATCCTTAGCTTGGAGGGCTAAGGTGGAAGAAATCCTAGCTTAGAGGGCTAGGTTTAAGTCCCTGGATCGGTCTGGTGACCGATCAGGGAAGTTGGCACGCTGCTCCTTAATGGATCGGTCTGGTGACCGATCCAGCAATGACTGATTGGTCTGGTGACCGATCAGGGAGCACACAGTGAGGTTGGGAACCTACAGTGTGGCTCCTGATCGGTCTGGTGATCGATTAGGGAGCAGGCTGTTGCCTCGTTGCTTGGCTCCTGATCGGTCCAGCGACCGATCAGGGAGCAGGCAGCTTCCTCACTGCCTTGCTCCTGATCGGTCTGGTGACCGATCAGGGAGCCCACAGTGAGTTGAGTTCTCCCGCTGATCAGTTCATGAACTGTCCGGTGACCGATCAAAGACTTAGGATTTGATTTCCGTGGTTACTGTTCACTCAGACATGGGCCGATCAGGCTTGAGCCTGATCGGACAGTGTCTGTCCTGATCGGTCTGGTGACCGATCAGGCATCACTCTGATCGGTCTGGTGACCGATCAGGCTTCACTCTGATCGGTCTGGTGACCGATCAGACTTGTGTCACCGCGAGAGCTGGGAGTCCCAGCAAAGTGGTGGATCGGTCTGGTGACCGACCCACTAGCCCTGGATCGGTCCGGTGACCGATCACTTTAATTCAAAATGCATTGTCAGACGCTCTGATCGCGTCTGAACGTATCCGATTCTCTGCACTTCATCTCTGATGCTTGATTTTTTGTTTGATATACTGCTCTAATGATCCGATTAAGCTGCAGGTGATAGGGAAGAATTCAAACACTCAAGGAGAGTCAATGGTGGTCTTTCCTTGGAGCAGGTTTGTCCGTTTTCCATCTCAGGTTGCAACGGCTGGAGCTGCAGACTGGAGCTACTGACTGGAGCTTGGCTGAGGGAAGCTCAGGGAGTCCAGGGAGAGCTCAGTGATAGCTGGCATTGGCAGGGAGGCAGTTGGAGGCTGCTGTGAGATGGTGTCATCTGTGCTCAGTGGTGAAACAAAAGGGCGTAGAGGAGAAGAGCAGATAGAGAGTGTTTGCTGAATCATCTTCTGGCTTAAGTTCTTGCTGCGCATTTTGTGTTCTCCACACTTTGCTTGTGCGTTTTGAAATTTCATCATCTTGAGCAAGCAACTGAAATCAGTGAAGCAACCGTCCCTTGCTTGAGCACTTGGAGGAAGGAACAAGAAACTTTGAGTTCAACAGCGAGAAGACACGGGGAAAGGGTTCTTGCGTGAGATCGTTGCTGGGTGAAGCTCGGAGGAAGCTTGCTGTGTTCTTGTCTTTGCTAAGTGCTAAGTAAGATCATTCTTGTGTTTCATTGTGCTTAAACTATATCCTTGATTGAAACGCTGTGGAGAGGTTTCTCCACCGAGAAGGAGGTTGCTTTCTATCCGGTGTTCACCGGGGCTTGATCTGCCGACGATCAATGGATCGCCCACCTTACGGGCACGCCAAGGAGTAGGGGCAAGTTATCCCCGAACCTTGTAAACCCTCCTTGTTAGCGATCTTGCTAGTTGTGTTAGTTTGCTTTTGTTTTCTATTTTTCTGCATACTCTGTTTTTGCTCCTTCCGCTGTACTACTAACAAATCTAAGTGCAGAAATTCGATAAGTGTCAAAGTCCAAGTATTTGGCTATATTCACCCCCCCTCTCTAGCCATCCGAGTTCTAACAAGTGGTATCAGAGCTTGGGGCTCTGTTTTTGCAGATTAACAACCGAGAGCTATCATCCATGGCGTTGAGAGAAGACTTTAGCACCACCCGACCTCCTTTCTTTGATGGCGCTGACTTTCAATATTGGAGATCAAAGATGGAGTATTATTTGAAGATGGACATCAACACTTGGTTCGCGGTGAAGGAGGATTTTACCCCTCCAAAGGACGATGAAGGCAAGGAACTTGAATCGTGGCGGTGGGCTGCCGAACAAACTCGAAAGAGTGAAGCCGACGCGAAGGCGGTGGTCACTCTACAATGCGGCATGAACAAAGACCAACTCATCAAGGTTGGTCCATTCACAAGTGCAAAAGACTTGTGGAACAAGCTCATCGAACTCCACGAGGGCACTCGAGATTCAAGAATCGCCAAGAGGGACTTATTCCTCAACCAACTTCAAAATCTCTCCATGAAGGAGAATGAAACGGTAAGTGAGCTACATAGCCGGTTCAAGGAAGTCCTCAATGGGCTTCATTCGATTGATGAAAAGGTCGAGAATCGCGACCTTGTGAGGTATGTGCTAAAAGCATTTCCAAGGAATGCTTTGTGGTCATCCATGGTGGATGCCTACAAAATCTCCAAGGATTTATCAATTGTTAAGTTAGATGATTTGTTTTGTGAAATGGAATTGCATGAAATGGCTAACAAAGGCCCCAAGGAGAAGGGGATTGCCTTAGTTGCAGAGGACCGATCCAACAAGAAGAAGAAGGAGAAGGAAGTCTCTTCATCTTCATCCTCTTCCGAATCTGAGTCCGATTCTGAGGAAGATGGCAGCAGCTCTTCCTCCTCCGAGATGACGAATTTTGTGAGAAGGATGATGAGGAGGGGTCGACGCTTCAAAGGTAAAGGTAACCCTAGTGAAGTTAAAGTTGATAAGTCTAATGCTTCTTGCTATGAGTGTGGTAGGAAAGGGCATTTCAAGAATGAATGCCCAAAGCTAAAGAAGAAGGAGGAGAAATCCAAAAAGAAAGAAGAAAAATCCAAGAAGAAGAAGAAGGCCTTGAAGGCCACTTGGGATGAATCCTCCTCAAGCTCATCCGATGAAGAGAAGGAGGAGAAGAGCACAAGGCATGTGGCACTCATGGCATTGGGAGATCAAGAGAGCAGTGATGAATCTTCCAACTCCTCAAACGCGCGGCTTCATCATCTTCAGATGATGAAGAGGTAACTTCTCCCGAATTAGAAAAATGTTATAGAGCTATTGCATGTTTAACCAATATGTTAAAGAAGTCAAAAAATAAGGTTAAAACATTGCAATTAGAAATTGAACAATTGAAAGCATCTAGGGATGATAACATAGACGACTTGCATGTTGAGATGTTAGAGGATGAGATTAAATCATTGAAACTTGAGGTTAAAAATTTGAAATCCTCTAAGGTTGAGGATGTAGATGATTTGCATGACGAATTGCTAGAAGAAGAAAACAAATCATTGAAGAGTGAAGTTGAGAGACTCAAGAATATTATTGAGAAGTTCTCAACTAGCTCTAAGACCCTAGACATGATCTTGAATGCCCAAAGGGCAGTCTACAATAGTGCCGGTATTGGTTACCGACCCAAAGAACCTTCATTCGTGTCTTTGATGTCTAGGACTGATATGAGACAATCTAGGACACCCAAGATTCAAAAGAAAGTTGTCAAGGCATGGGTGCCTAAGTCTTATTTAGTAGGTGCTTTAGGTCCCAAGGTTTGGGTACCTAAAACTTCTATTTTTCGAATTGTGTAGGTTATGATTGAGGGGGAGCATCTATCAACTTGGTTCATTGATAGTGGGTGCTCCAAACACATGGCCGGAGATAGATCATTGTTTACTACCCTTCACAAGAAAAGTAGAGGTAATGTTTCATTTGGTAACAATGGTAGTCTTAAGGTCATAGGAATAGGAGACATTCAAATATCCGAATGTCTTAGAATCTCAAATGTCCTTCTAGTCAAGGGAATGACATTTAATCTCCTAAGTGTCAGTCAATTGTGTGACACGGGTTACACAATTGATTTTCAACCAAGTCAATGTCTAGTTAGACAACATGACACCTTGGACACGGTACTAGTAGGAACAAGAGTAGACAATATTTATCAAGTTTAATTTAAAAGTGCTACTAATGTTTCTGCTAAGTGTTTCATGTCAAAAGAAGAGGAGTCCACCCTTTGGCACCGGAGACTTGCACATGTTAACATGAAGAACATCCGGAAGTTGGCCAACAAGGGATTAGTTCGTGGCTTACCGAGCATCAAGTATGAAAAGGATAAACTTTGTGATGCATGTCAAATGGGTAAGCAAACAAAATCTGCACATAAAGGTAAAAGCGTTATAAGTACATCTACCGCTTTAGATTTACTTCACATGGATCTATTTGATTATAGTACTATCATATCATTGAATGGAAGTAGATATTGCTTTGTTATCATTGATGACTTTACTAGATATACATGGACTTATTTTCTAAAATATAAGGACCAAACCATAGATGTTTTCATTTCTTTTTGTAGAAGGGTTGAAAATGAAAAATCTTCAACAATTAAGACAATTAGAAGTAATCATGGAGGTGAATTTCAAAATCAACGATTCTTAGAATTTTGTCAAGATAGAGGTTATTGACATGAGTTCTCCACTCCTAGAACACCACAACAAAATGGTGTTGTAGAGAGGAAGAACCGTATTTTACAAGAGGCCGCACGAAGCATGCTTAATGAGTACTCACTACCGAGTTACTTATGGGCCGAAGATGTAAATACAGCTTGCTATGTGCAAAACCGAGTCCTCATCCATAGGTTCTTAGGAAAGACTCCCCATGAACTTTGATTTGGAAAACCACCTACGGTTAAACACCTAAGGGTGTTTGGTTGTAAGGTGTTCATCCTAAACACCAAGGACCACCTTGGAAAGTTCACGGCAAAGGCTGATGAAGGGATACTAGTCGGGTACTCCCTCGTTAGCAAAGCCTATCGAGTCTACAACAAGAAATCTAGATTAGTTGAAGAGTCTTCTGATGTTGTCTTTGAAGAAATTCCAAAAGTCAATGGTCAACCAGAAGATGAAGTCCAATTCGAACTTAGGAGACTAAGTTTGAATGAGAGTCCAAATGTTGTTGATGGTGATGAATCCGATGACGGTGAACCCATTCAAGAAGCTCCACCAACACCTAGGCAAACTAGATTAGCCTCTAGTCATCCCCAAGACCAAATTGTTGGAGACATCCATCATGGGGTTAGAACTAGATCATTCTTTAGGAATGAGGCTAATGAAGTTGCTCTAATTTCCGAAATTGAACCTAAAAAAATTGATGAAGCATTAAATGACCCGATTGGATCATTGCAATGAAGATGAACTAGGTCAATTCGAAAGGAGTCAAGTTTGGGACTTAGTCCCTAGACCTAAGAAGACCACTATCATTGGAACCAAATGGGTATTCAAGAATAAATTAAATCATAAGGGAGAAATCATTAGAAACAAGGCACGCTTAGTAGCCAAGGGCTATAGTCAAGTTGAAGGCCTTGATTATGATGAGACCTATGCTCCCGTGGCACGATTAGAATCCATCCGATTGATGCTAGCATTTGCAGCACATCGAGGTTTCAAGTTATATCAAATGGATGTCAAATCGGCCTTTCTAAATGGTTTGATTAGAGAAGAGGTCTATGTCGAACAACCTTCGGGGTTTGAGAGTACCGAATTCCCAAACCACGTGTTCAAGCTTAAAAATGCACTTTATGGTCTTAAACAGGCACCCCGAGCTTGGTACGAGCGATTGTCGACGTTCTTAATTGAAAAAGGCTTTGTAAGAGGCCAAATAGACCCTACACTATTTCTACGGAGAGATGGTGACAATATTTTTGTAGCCCAAGTATATGTCGATGACATTATTTGTGGCTCAAATAACAATGACTATTTAAATGAATTCATTGGACACATAGAATGTGAATTTGAAATGAGTCTAGTGGGAGAGTTGACTTTCTTCCTTGGACTTGAAATCAAACAAACCCGAGATGGGATCCATGTGCACCAATCGAAATACACACAAGAAATGCTCCGTAAATTCAATATGAGTGATTTAAAAGAGGTAACCACTCCCATTGCTACAAACACAAGATTAGACAATGATGAGAGTGGTAGACCTATTGATTTGACTCAATATTGGAGCATGATAGGTAGTTTGCTATACCTCACAGCTAGTCGACCTGATATTCTTTTCGCTGTGAGTATGTGCGCAAGGTATTAAGTTTGTGCCAAGGAATCTCATTTAATCGTTGTTAAGAGGATTTTGAGATATCTTAAAGGCACAATAGGAGTTGGTCTTTGGTACCCCCGTACCGAATCATTTGATCTGATTGGCTATACCGATTCCAACTACGCTGGATGTAAGTTGGATCAGAAAAGCACGAGTGGGGGTTGCCAATTTCTAGGGTCATCTTTGGTTAGTTGGTCAAGTCGGAAGCAATATTGTGTGCTCTCTCCACGACCGAGGCAGAATATATCGCTATGGGAGAGATCGTATCACAATTGTTGTGGATGATTCACACTCTAGAGGACTATGGATTAAGCTACAAGGGTGTGCAAGTGTTGTGTGACAACATTAGCACAATTAACCTAACCAAGAATCCAGTCCATCATTCTAAGACCAAACATATTGAAGTATGTCACCACTTCATTAGGGATCATGTTGCTAGGGGAGATATTGTACTCTCACATGTAGAGTCCAAGTCAAACCTCGCTGACATTTTCACTAAACCACTCCCCGAAAATGAGTTTAGCTTCTTGAGAAGGGAGTTGGGAATGTGTCGCGCTTCATAGGATCAAAATGCATCCAAAACCCTTTGTGATCATTTCAAAACTGTTGGGATGCAATTGGGTAACTTTGGGGACATCTCACACAAACTATAAGGCTTACCAAAACGTTTTTGCTTGCTAGAAATGGGGTGAGATACTAGGATCAACTCAATTTCTCAAAATGTCAATGCATCCCTTGAGAAATTAAGTTGACGAGATAAAAATCACTTCGGTGACCAAGTATGGGGAAAACCAATGCATAACATATGTGTATTTGGCTCCATGATCATACTTGGACATTCCAATCAAGGAAACTTGATTGGAAACTTGAATTTGGCACAATCTTGTTTGAATTTGATTGAATGATTGTTGATTGAGTTTGACTCCACTTGAGTGGAGCAAAGTGATTGTTGAACCTATAAGGATCTTTGTGTAACGCCCAAAAATTCTCGAAACTAATTTTAGAAATATCTTAGAATTTATTCCAAATTTATGGATATTTTTATAGAATTTTTCTGTAAACGAAAGTGGCAAAAAGGGTTATAAACAAAAAATCGTGTAAGTGGGAATCGAACCCTTCACCTACGCTGTGAGAGAAGAATGGGCGGACCAGCTAGGCTGGTTCGTTTTTGTTGAAATAAATTAAGCGAACCAATAGATAAGGTATAATTAGGTAAATTCGCCCCCCATAAGTATAAAAGAGGGAGTTACGAGTTTTAGGTTAATTTTCTCCCAACCTAGCGGCGCCGACGGCCTCCCTCACGCACGCGACCTCCCCTCTTCCTCCTCCCTTGGGTGAAACCACACCAAGCCTACGGCTTTCCTCCGGTGGCTGGCCAAGGCTCTCCTCCGAGAGATTTTCCTATATTCGGACTCCCCGCGACGAGAGGAACGCGTGAGCGCGAAGAAATCTCCGAGACTCCGAGTTTCTCCGGAACCTCCGACGCCGTTCTTGGTTGTAAGTCCAAGATATTGATGTAAGTACTGCTCACCTGCAGTAAGAGGCGGTTTTCCACAAGAATTTTCCCTTAAAAGTTTTGAAAGAGATATTTACTTTTAGTTTAAGATTTTGCATGTGATCAAAAGTTAAAAATGTAATTTTCCTTTAGTTTATGATTTTGCATGTAACTCTAGTTTAATCCATGCTTGTATAAGTTGATTAAGTACCCTATATGAGGTTAGGGGCTAAGAAAAGTTATGAGAAAAGAAAAGAGAAGATAAAGGTAAGAAAAGAAAAGGCCAAGGCCTTAAGAAATCCCCAAAAGTCAAGACTTAGGGATTTGGGCACACAAGGTGCTCGTTAAAATGCCAAGGCATTCAAGATAAGAAAAAGTAAGTATTTTATTTTCTAAGGCCAGTACCCGACGTCCAAGGGCGTCGTTAAAGAAATTCAGGTGTCCAATTCCAAGGTCTTGGCCCTGGTAGACCAAGGTCTGCTCTATTAGGATTGGCGGCTCGCTACCCCAACCTTTTAGGGAACGCGCATAAGATGGTACTTACGTCTTAAGTGGATTCAAGTGATTATTATTTTCAAGTATATGCTTTAGCAAAGTTTTCCTAAAGTTTAAGGAAGTTTTCTAAAAGTTAAAGAAAGATTTAAAGTTAGAGAATTGCTAAAGTTTCAAGTTAAGCCAAGAAAAAGTGAGTTAAGACTTATTAATGCTTGAGTATGCATGTTTTGAGTTATACATGTGTTAGTGTTTCTTTTACGCATAAAAGTATCTCATGTGATTTCACATTGTTTAAAAAGCATGCTTGCACATTTCGAGATTTTGTGAGCTAGATAGTACTTGCTAAGCTTTATGCTTATTAGTTGCATTTCCTCTTGCTGCAGGTAAAGATAAAGGTAAGCAATTCTGAAGGAAGGCGACAAGGCAGTGCTGAGTAACGTGTGTGTGGTGGCTGACCTTGGAGAGGTCCTTGGGATGAGACAGTTTAGCTTATTTGAAATGCAATGTTTAAGGTTTCCAAATTCCAAGTTATTGTGTTATGGAGTTTATTAAACATTTATGCTTCGGATAGTTTTACATGCTCAATTTTGTAGGATGCAGATTCCATGTCATTTCAATTAGTATGCATACTTTTGTGAATGCACTAGATGAGCAAGGGCATGAGTAGTTTAGCATGTTGATACATTGAATTTTAGACTTATTCTTGAGCTCATTATTCCCTTTTGGACTAAGTCCTAATTGTGCTTAAATTGCTTATAAATTCGGTAGAAAAGTAAGATTTACATTCTATGAAGTTCTAGAAATGTTATAGAATCTGATAAGTGGAGTTTGGATAGGTAGAAATGCTTAGAAGCTATTTGATGCATGTGCCAAGATGTTGTTAGTCCCCTTTTGAATTAAGTTTTCATTGCTTTAAATATGCTTAGAAAAGTTACATTCATATTCCATAATGCTTTAGTAATGTTATAGAGCCTTGTGTGATGAGTTTAAATGCATGACTATTAAAGTTAGAATATCATTCTTAGATGGATTTAAATACAAAAAAAAGTAAAAAAGTTCCGCATTTTTAGTCGTGCATTAGAGTCAAGAAGTAGACAAGTAACGGTCCGTCAAAGGTAGAGAAGGCGGGTCGCTACACTTTGATCCTTGTTCAGGGATCAATTTTAGTCAAGGGATCACTTCCAAGATCGATATCTTTCATCAGATCTTGTCAAAAGTCATTGGAAGTCTGAAACTGAATGTTTCAGATCGTATCAGGCAATATCAGGAACCCTGATCGGTCACTGAACCGATCAGGCATAGGGCTGATCGGTCCCCAGACCGATCTGGCACCCTCCTGTTGTGATCGGTCCGCAGACCGATCAGAGGGGTCACAGAGACTTAACGAAATTCTGACCAAACATTTTGTGCTAGCCTGAATCGGTCCCCGGACCGATCTGGCACCCTGTGGTGATCGGTCCACAAACCGATCAGAGGGCTTCCCGAGTATCATCCAATCCTACTATTCGCTTCCTGATTGATCAGCCGATCGATCAGGAGCCTGCCTGATCGATCACCCGACCGATCAGGACCAGGCCAGTCCGATCAGCAGATCGAACGGTGATCCGTTCAATCGCATTAAATTGCGGTTGGTGGACCGATCCACAAACCTAATAACTTCGCGAAAAACCTAATCTCCCGAACCCTAGAGCCGAACCTCACTACCTTGCGTCTCTTCACTTTGTGCGAGAACGGACCCTGCGTCGTCTTCCTCATCGAGTGAGCTTCTGCGTGTACGATCCTATGAAGGGTTCCTACAAGCTTTTCTCTCTTCTTGCGAGTTTCTCTCTCGCTGAAGGTGTTTGCGCTCCTTTCTTGCGCCGAGAGCCTCTTCTACGCGAGCTTTTCTTCCAACCTTCAAGAACTTCTTCAATGGCACCTAAGTAAGCTTTTTTGGTTAATTTCTTTTTGGATCAGTTCTTGGATTGTGTATTTGGGGCTAACCATGTTTTGGTATTGTGTCGTGACCTCTTGTTTTGGCCGTGACCCATCGTTACCATGTCCTATCTTTGATCAATTCTACCTTATGCTTACATGATTCTTTTTCCCATGATCAAATCTTAGGTCCTTGATTAATCCTTGATCAATTCACTCTTGCTCAATTGACTTAAACTATGTGCATGATCAATTCTTAAATCGTTAGAAAACCATCTAAGGGAAAGGCAGTGGAGGAAAGCTCAAAGGGCAAAGGCCCTTCATCATCTACACCTCTTTTGGGATCTCCTCCACCGCCACACACTAGGTTTCAAAACATTCATTATGCTCTAGATTTTCTATGGCACAACTTCAAATTGATGCCATATCGGACTGTGGATCAAAACTTTATCTACGAACATTGTCCGACAGTCCGGCAAATTATCAAACATTATAATCTTCAATCCATTCTGTATCTTGAAAGGCCAATCAACTTTGATTTGGTCTCTGAATTCTATAACAACATGGTCAGTGGGGAGGGTACGGGATGGAAAACCCGTGTTGCCAGTGTTGACCTTAATTTTAATCGATCTATTTTCACTGACTTTCTTGGCTGTCGCCGGTTAGAAAATGATTTTTCTCTCTACCCTTATCTTCCTGATCCTCTTCCGATTCCTTTTGATAGAGCCACTCCTAATTCCATCTACGAGTATTTTCTAGGCCATCCCATGCCAAGGGGTTCCGGTGAGCGCACCCGTGATTTTCCCATATTTCCTGCTCTTCGTCTTTCTCCCATTGAGTATGTTTTGTTTAAGATCATCACAAATTGTCTCCTCCCGACTACTTCAAAACACCTAGATGAGATTCACCCGTTCCACTACTTGATGCTCTACGGGATGCATCAGCAGTTAGACTTTGACCCAGTGGCTTCAGTCTATTTCTCCATCATTGTGCACAGTCAGATGTACGGCCAGACGGTCTACATGCCTTTTGGCCACATCATTACTGCTTGGCTCCAGTCCGTAGGTATCGATGTTTCACAGGGCCACATTGTGCCCATGGTTCGCCAGGACTGCCGTCTGGATCATCGTATGCTCGCTCAGTCCGACATTGTTGTCGGGCCGCAAGGGCTAAGATGGAAGAATTGACGACATGTGAGGGAGTTATCAGGAGCAGTCCTTGATCAGGAGCCATCCACTGGTGCTGAGGATTATGATGAGTGGGCTCCTGATCTACGCTGGCAGGTTGCGGAGTTAGAGCAGTTGATGCAACATGAGCTACATATTTCTGAGCTCTGGCACCAGGAGGTCAGCTCGGAGTTTCAGTCTTTCGATCGTCGGCTCGACGCTCTCGCATCCGACGTCTCTGAGATCGGCTCACTACAGGACACATGGTATGAGGAGTGGTATCATCATACGTTTCCTGGTGGTGCGTCCCCTAGCAACCCTCCGCCAGGAGGTGTTATATATATTGCTGATTCTTCAGATAAGGACCAAGCGGAGGATTGATGGCATTGACTATTTTGATGACTGTGGTATTTGGTTGTGCTCAGTTTCTTTTGAGGTGTCTTGACTTTGATGCGATATGATGCATCTGATATTTTTCATGTATGTTATATTTGCCTTATCATGTTTAGGATGTTGGCTTATATGTGTTCACATGATTACTATCTGTCTATATGCCTCATTCTATATTGCTATGTTGATGTTTTTGTTGCCATGCTCATATGATACATATGCTTATTTTGCCATGCCTTATCTTTGTCATATGTATTCATATGTTTGTCAAAATTATTCATTCATATCTTTGTTGTTTTGGGATACCCCTAGGGTTGAGGGGGAGTATGCTTAAACTTAACAGCCCCTCTAGACCCTTTTCGGTGTTCGACAAAGGGGGAGAGTGTGGTTGGTTAAGTTTAGGATGATTATGTTGTAGGGGGAGGATCCTGATTCCCCTATGATTCTGGATTTGAGAAAATTGATTGGGAATCCCTAAACTTAAAATCGGGTTGTCAAACAACAAAAAGGGGAAGATTGTTGATGCAGTCTGAGCTTTATTGTTGTTTTGGTGTTGACACCGATTTTAGTTTAGGTTGATGATTATGATGATTATGATGATTATGATTAAGTCCTGATCGGGGATTAGGCATAGTATGGGAAATTCTAGCTTGGAGGGCTAGGTGTTGGAAAATCCTAACCTGGAGGGTTAGGTGTGGAAAATCCTAGCATGGAAGGCTAGGTGTTGAAAAGTCCTAATTCGGAAGGGTTGGGTGTAAATTCCTAGCTTGGAGGGCTAGGTGAAAAGTCCTAACTTGGAGGGTTAGGCGAAAAGTCCCAACTTGGAGGGTTAGGTGAAAAAGTCCTGGCTTGGAGGGTCAGGTCCTAGCTTGGAGGGCTGGGTCTGGAAAAGTCCTAATTCGGAAGAGTTGGGTGAAAAGTCCTAGCTTGGAGGGCTAGGTGAAAAGTCCTAACTTGGAGGGTTAGGTGAAAATTCCCAACTTGGAGGGTTAGGTGAAAAATCCTTAGCTTAGAGGGCTAAGGTGGAAGATATCCTAGCTTGGAGGGCTAGGTTTAAGTCCCTGGATTGGTCTGGTGACCGATCAGGGAAGTTGGCACGCTGCTCCTTAGTGGATTGGTCTGGTGATCGATCCAGCAATGACTGATCGGTCTGGTGACCAATCAGGGAGCGCACAGTGAGGTTGGGAACCTACTGTGTGGCTCCTGATCGGTCTGGTGACCGATCAGGGAGCAGGCTGTTGCCACGTTGCTTGGCTCTGATCGGTCCGGTGACCGATCAGGGAGCAGGCAACTTCCTCACTGCCTTGCTCCTGATCGGTCTGGTGACCGATCAGGGAGCCCACAGTGAGTTGAGTTCTTCCGCTAATTAGTTCGTGAACGGTCCGGTGACCAATCAAAGACTTAGGATTTGATTTCCGCGGTTACTGTTCACTCAGACGTGGACCGATCAGGCTTGAGCCTGATCGGACAGTGTCTGTCCTGATCGGTCTGGTGACCGATCAGGCATCACTCTGATCGGTCTGGTGACCGATCAGGCTGGTGTCGCCGCGAGAGCTGGGAGTCCCAGCAAAGCGGTGGATCGGTCTGGTGACCGACCCACTAGCCCTGGATCGGTACGGTGACCGATCACTTTAATTCAAAATGCATTGTCAGACGCTCTGATTGCGTCTGAACGTATCCGATTCTCTGCGCTTTATCTCTGATGCTTGATTTTCTGTTTGATATACTGCTCTAATGATCTGATTAAGCTGCAGGTGACAGGGAAGGATTCAAACACTCAAGGAGAGTCAATGGTGGTCTTTCCTTGGAGCAGGTTTGTCCGTTTTCCATCTCAGGTTGCAACGGCTGGAGCTGCAGACTGGAGCTTGGCTGAGGGAAGCTCAGGGAGTCCAGGGAGATCTCAGTGGTAGCTAGCATTGGCTGGGAGGCAGCTGGAGGCTGCTGTGAGATGGTGTCATCTGTGCTCAGTGGAGAAACAAAAGGGCGTAGAGGAGAAGAGCAGATAGAGAGTGTTTGTTGAATCGTCTTCTGGCTTGAGTTCTTGCTGTGCATTTTGTGTTCTCCACACTTTGCTTGTGCGTTCTGAAATTCCATCATCTTGAGCAAGCAACTGAAATTAGTGAAGCAACCGTCCCTTGCTTGAGCACTTGGAGGAAGGAACAAGAGGCTTTGAGTTCAACAGCGAGAAGACACGGGGAAAGGGTTCTTGCGTGAGATCATCACTGGGTGAAGCTCGGAGGAAGCTTGCTGTGTTCTTGTCTTTGCTAAGTGTTAAGTAAGATCTTTCTTGTGTTTCATTGTGCTTAAACTATATCCTTGATTGAAACGCCGTGGAGAGGTTTCTCCACCGAGAAGGAGGTTGCTTTCTATCAGGTGTTCACCGGGGCTTGATCTGTCGACGATCAAGGGATCGCCCACCTTACGGGCACGCCAAGGAGTAGGGGCAAGTTATCCCCGAACCTTGTAAACCCTCCTTGTTAGCGATCTTGCTAGTTGTGTTTGTTTGCTTTCGTTTTCTATTTTTCTGCATACTCTGATTTTGCTCCTTCCGCTGTGCTACTAACAAATCTAAGTGCAGAAATTCGATAAGTGTCAAAGTCCAAGTATTTGGCTATATTCACCCCCCCTCTCTAGCCATCCGAGTTCCAATACCTTTCTGAATTTAATTAACTATGACCTTTATCTTAGATAGTTCTATATCCTCCTCATCCTCAAAATTACATCTTTTAGTATCCTCAAAGTAGGAGGAGTAATTTGGGTCACTAATTAAAGTTTTGTAATAATTTTCAAGATTATCTATAATTAAGTTATTATCTAGGAGAATTTCATTATCCTCAAGTTTTTTTATAAAATTATTTTTATCCTCAAAAATAATTTCAGGATTATCTCCAGAATTATCCTCACTAACTTCAGAGTTATCTTTAGAATTATTCTTAAGATATTCAAATTTTAATTCTGAGTTATACAGTGGATTTTCAAATTTGAATTCATAATTATCTAAAGGATTTTCAAATTTGAATTTAGAATTATCCTTAATATTTTCAAATTTGAATTCGGGATTAATTTTATATTTAGATTCAGAATTAATTGTATCATTATCCGTAGAATTATCAGAGTTTATTTCAGATTTAAGTTCAAAATTAATTTTAGCAATTATTGAATTGGTATTAATGATTAAACAATTTATTTCTAATATTTTAGCCATATTCACATTTTGTAACTTGTCATTCAAAATATCTACTTGACTATGCAGTAATTCTAACTTATCTGAGAAATTATCTAAATTATTAAAAGACATTGCAGGAATTTGTAAAATTTTTGGAACATAAATCTTACGTAGCTTCGCCGGACACTTGTTTTTGTAGTGTCCGTACTTCTCGCATTTGAAGCATCGTACGCGATCCTTGTTTTTCCGAACTCCTGGCGCTGGTGTCTCCTTTGCCGCCGGTGATGTAGACCGAATTTTACTAGTAGGGCACTGATTTTTATAGTGCCCTCTCTCCTTGCATGTGAAACAAATAATATGCAATTTAAAATTAGACATTAAAAAAATGTACTTGATTCACCCCTGGGCTCCCCCTCAACACCTGGCGTCGTTGCTTCGTCGGCGGTTAGTTCGGTGAAGAGCGACCTAGCTCTGATACCACTTGTAGGATCGGTGCCGTCGATAGAGGGGGGGGTGAATATCGACCGTGAAAATCTTTCAGTAAACTTCGAAAATCTTTCGAACGTTCTAAGATCAGAGTTAGTAGCACAGCGGAAAAGTAAAGCAGAATAAGAAAAATAATACACAAGGACACAGCGGGATATATTTACTTGGTTCCCAACCCCCCATGGTCAGTACGTCCAAGGCCTATGTACTCGGCGTGAGTCCACTATTGGTCTCCTTTCCGGAATTTTCGGAGGCAGAGAAAACCCGTCTTACAGTGTATAGTTACAAGCAATAATATTAAAAGTTAAGTACAGAACAAATAAAAGCTAACCGAACAAGAATATGAAACTCGGCCGATCTGGACCTCCGAAGTGCCGCGCACTTGCTCCTGGAGCCTCCCGATTGTAGAGCCTCATCTTTAGAGTGTTGTCGTCAATTAGAATGCTTAGAATCGCTTTCAGCAGTTGTGTTTGAAGCAGAGGGGTCGAAGGCCCTTTTATAGGCTTCAGACGGGCGCCCTGGACTCTAGGGGCGCCCCTATAAACCCGGTCAAACCTTATCCCTGCGCCGACCTCGCCGCGGCTGATAAAACCTCTTACCAGGGCACCCCGGACCTCCTGGGCACCTAGCTTGAACCCATTCAATGCTAATCTCCTGCTTCGAACTCGTAGCAACAAAACAGCTTTGAACCCGGGCGCCCCGGACCTCCCGGGCGCCCCGCTTGAAGCCTATTCTGCCTTCTTTACTTAACCTGCCTTTTTAGTCTTTGGTTTGGGCGCCCCCATCAATGGGGGTGCCCTAGATGCTTGGGGGCAACCCCACTGATGGGGGCGCCCGACTTCAAAGCTTCCAGCCTAGTTACCTGCTTTGTCTCCGGTTCTTGGTACCTGCAAGATACACAAACACAAAACAAATATACATACAATATTAGCCTTAAGCACTTGGTTCGGTCTTCGGATTTTCACGAAACCCTAGGTCGAACCGACGCAAGTTCTCACCCCCCGAGAATGCGCCTTTCACCTACTCCTTTCAGGAGACGGTTGCCACCCAGTCCTTCGGGTGGATTTAGCTTCCGATACTTCCAGACCTCGAGACGCCCGAACCCTGACCCGTCTCTACTTCTGTCCTTAGTCATCACTCAGCTAAGTTGCTCAGTCCCTCAGACCAAGACTTCGTGCCCAAACCCTAGGTCCAGGACTTAGGTGCCCAACCCTCGGCCAGGTCTTCGTGCCTAATTCCTCGAACCAGGACTTCGGTACCCAACCCTCGGCCAGATCTTCTTGCCCAGTCCTCGACCAGGACTTAGTGCCCACGTTCTGAGCAGGTCTTCGGTGCCCAGCCTTTTGCCAGGACTTAGTGCCCAGCTTCACTCACCAGGTCTTAGTGCCCAGTTTCACTCACTAGGTCTTAGTGCCTAGGTTAACTAGGATTTTTCATCACTTTGATTACTCCTCTCTTAACTCCCCTTTCTTTGTTCAATGTATCACTGACTTAAGTCTATTGTCAAACATTAAAACACTTAAAGGAGATCATCATTGATGCACCTTGCACCAACACAGTCCACTGGTAGCGGCCATTTACTACTCAAGTTCTATTTAAAGGAGCTCATTTAAGGCTACTGTTCTTTAGCGAAATCTGCATGGATAGAGTGGATTAGTAGCCTTGGTTGCTCAGCTAGTGTCCAAAGCTTGTGAAGAGGTTTCTCTGCCCACAAGGAGCTACGAGTTCTAGCCGGAGGTGCTCCGAGGAATTATCCATCGACGGATTAGGGATCACTCACCTTACGGGCAGCCGTGTAGTAGGAGTTCTATCTCCGAACCACGTAAATAGGTGTGTCTCTGTTGTTAGTTTTATTTTTACTTAGTATTTTCCGCTTGTGCACTAACAATTGTATGAAGAAAACAAAAAGTTGCTATTCACCCCCCCCCCCTTCTAGCAAGCTGACACGATCTAACAAGTGGTATCAGAGCTTGGTGCTCTTATCTACGGACTAACCACCGAGGGAGCAAGAAAGCTAGAGGAAAAATGATGGAAAACAAGCTAGGGGATGATATCAACACACCACCCTCCTATGACCATGAAGATTTTGGATATTGGAGGACAAGGATGATGACTTGGCTTGGAATGGATTGGGAGTGTGTGATGACAATAGAGGAACCATTCGAAATTCCAAGAGACAAGCACGGGAAGAAACTCCGACCTAGATATTGGACAAAGGAGCAACAAGAACAAGCTAGGGAAAATGAGAAGCTAATTGGTATATTAACAAATATTTTGCCTAAGAATGTTTTGAATAGTGTAGGGGGATATAAAAGTGCCTATGAGTTGTGGAACAAAGTGGAAGAATTTCATAAGAACCCTACAAGAGCTCAAATAGTGGAAGAACCCAAAGAAGTGAGTTCAATGACCCAAGAATACCAAGAAGAAAAAGAGTTGTCAACCACGTCAATTTAAGTGGTCCAACTAAGTGAGAGATCATCCACTTCATCAAGAGAAGAAAAGAAAGTATCAACTTAGAGAATTGAGGGGGAGAAGAGACCCTCATCTATACAAGAGCAAGAAAAAGCTCCAACCTCCACCAAAGCCAAATCAAAAGAGCACATCATATGCTTTGGATGCAACAAGAAGGGGCACTACAAGGACAAGTGTCCACTAGGTAAAAAGGAGGTAATCCCTAAATCCAAGTCCATTAATTTAAAATCTAATGTGGGTTGTAGGGAGAAGAAAGAAAAGAAGCACATTAGGTGCTATACTTGTGGGGAGCTAGGACATTATCACACTCAATGTCCAAGGAAATGAGAGCTTAAGTAGATGGAGCACTTAAGAAGATGGGAAAAAGAAGAGAAGAAAAGGAGCTCACATCAAAGGAGAGCTACAAGGGTAAGGGAGGTAATCCCTAACTTTACTTATGCTCCAAATGCTCTTATGAATGCTAGAATTAATAATGATTGCTTTCCTATGTGTGCTTTTGGTTTTAAATATCATGATAGAAATAGAAATACTATTGCATGCCTTAACACCAAAGATTATATGCTTCATGATAAATTTAAGGTTTCTAGACCTAAGGACCAAGGCATCAACCCTAAGAAGGGGAGACACATGCCTAGAAAGATGGGTAGATCTAGAAATGATCAACATAAGAATGGTGATACTAAGGTTAGGAATTTAGAGAACGAAAATCAAGTTTTGAGGGCAAAACTTGATAAATTAGAAAAGAACCTAGATAGACTCATTAAGGGGTCCAAGGGAGTAAGCATAAGGCCAAATGACCAACACCTTAGAAGTAGTAGACCGGGTCTAGGATATCACCCTAGGAAGACAAATGTTAGTAAAATATCATATTCAAGGATGTCTTATGCTTATGGTAAAGAAAAGGTCAAAAATGGTAAGAAAAAGTCATTTCAAAAGAAAAAGAAGGATTTGACCAAGGAAAAAGTGTATAGAGTTAAAAGAGTGATAGTTGAAGGTCAAGAAGCACCAGAGGAACACCGGTGTGGCCTTGCAATTGTAAGTGAGTTACCTAGGGAAGTAACTAGAGCTAGGAGCTCAAGGGAGAGCTCTAGGAGCCAAAATGAGATCTATGGTCAATGGATCTCAGGAGGATTTCTCCTAGGAGATTAGGTGAACTATGGAATGTGCCAAAGGGTTTAAAAGGCTAAGGTTGGCCTTAATCCTAGGGAATTGGCACACTAAAAGGAGATTTATGGAGAGAAAGATGGAAATAGAATTATATTGGGAGAAAAATGATTTTTAATGTGTAAATGTCATATAACTTGGTGCTAGAAATGTATTATGGTTAGGCATTGGAAGGTACATCAAGGAGAGGCCAAAATTAGGACTTTTGGATAAGGTTTCAATGATACAATTTAGGAAAAATAAAATTTCATGCCAATCTTGGGATCCGAAGTAGTTTTGTTTGAAAATATATTTTTTCCAGGTAGACATAGGCTTCACAAATCTCTCCACAAAATTTCAAATTTTTTGAAGATTTGTGAAATTAATTAGACATTTCTAAAATTAGACTGAGAAACTAGAATTTCAGGTATCAGTCGACTGGCTCAGAGCCAGTCGACTGATCCAGGCAAAATTGAAACTAGGAATATTCTGTTTGTTTTATTAGTCGATTGCCCCTGGGGCAGTGATAATTACCATTTTGTTGATAAATTTAGGCTCTCAAATCCACGTGTTGATCCACTTTTATATGCTTAAGTTTGCATTAGCATTAGGCTTCATGAATTCTTTCTATTTTGGCTTTTGATTCAAATCTTTCTATAATGGAGGTATTTTGGCACTTAAATTAGAATATCATTTTGTAGGTTTCAACCGACCATGGACCCAGATCAGATTGGACCAAACTTGAGCCAGAATTGGATCCGGATCAAGACGATCAAGCCTTAGATTAATATGAGTCATCCGTTCAAAGAACGGCTAGATCTGAGCCATAGATCAACTTCCGATCAATCCGAGTTCATGATAGGGCTAATCATGACCCCAGATCATGATCTGAAAGTTTGAACCCAATCGGAGCACATTTGACTGTCGGATCAAGCTTAAAGGAGTTTCAACCATCCAAGCAAGAGAAGGGAAGATCTGGACCATCCGCCACAGATCTGGTTGATCCGAGCTAAGGATAGGTAGATCAGGACCATTGATCAAGATCTAGGGAGTTCGGTTCAGATCGGAGAAGATCCGACCATTGGATGTGATCGGAACAATCTCAGTCGTTTAATTTCAAAAGGAATTAGTTTAATTGGGAATTCCCTCCACTGGGTCATCGTCGTCGTCGCGTGGAGTAGCAGAGTAGTTTTCAGATTGCGTTTTCTTCCATTTTCTTCATCAGTTCTTCATCGTTCTTCCTCAGATCGCGTGCGCGACCACATCAAGTCGATTTGTCTTAAAGATTTCAGATCGCGGAGCTAAGATTTCTGATTTTCGTTTGCTAACTATTCTCGCAGCTGAAGGAGCTACGGCAAGGGTTTCGCCGGAGCTGCTGTCATCGCCGATTGATCCTTGTTGATCACTGGATTTGTCGTCCAGAGCTATCGAAGCTTGAGAGGGGTTCTCGAAGGTGTGTTGACGGATTCTGAGTTCGATCGCCATCCAGCAGATTGAGAAGGCAGCGATCGAAGACGGGTTTTCAGCTACTGATCGATCACGATGACCGGACAGAGGGTTCTCTGACCGGTCCCGTGACCGATCAGAAGAGAACCTGATCGGTCGGCAGACCGATCAGGAAGAGCAGAACAGCCAGATTCACAGCAACCGAGCCAGAGAGTCTTCCTCCGTTGCTTTTTGAGCTAGGGGGTTCATAGTTCAACCTTTGTGTGACGGCAAAGGGAAGTTTTGGATATAAACTGAATTGGTGTTTAATTTAGGGTAATTTTGTTCCAAGCACTTGTTGTCTTTTCATTGCTATAGTTTATTCCAATTACATTTCAAGTCAAGTGCTTAAGCCAAGTTTTGTTCTAGCTTTCAATTCTTTGCAATTAATTCTCTACAATGTCTTACCTGTAATTAGTTCTTTAAGTTTCAATTCAAGAGTTTGAATTTAATTGCTCAAGTGTCAATTAGGTTAAGTTTAGTTTCCGCACTTTCTTAATTCATTACATGTTTAGCTAAGTTCAGTCTATTTCGTTTTAAGTTGTAATTTCACCTCTTATCGCAAAAACCCCCATTTTATCTAGAAAACCCAAACATCAAATGACAATAACTTGCAAGCTTGAGTTAAACATTCATTCAACTAGTCCTTGGAAAAATACGACCTGAGGCTCCTCTACTGCACTTTAACTTTGTTAGCTAAAGGATTTTCAGTTTATAAATATCTAAATTTAAGTGCTCATTGTGACACTAGTATTGGGCACCATCAGGCAGTCGACTGATCTCACCCAGAAAACATTCTATTTGTTTTACCAGTCGACTGCCCTGGACTGGTCGATAGGTTTTATTAGGGATCAGACCGCGCGGGGGTGGCCAAAACCTTGGATTCTGCGTGCCACCCCCTGTGAACTTCTCCTCTCCCCGACCTCCTCTCTTGTTCTAAGGCTCTCCCATGACCTAGAAACTCTTTCCTAGCCTTCTCCTAGCCTCCTCCATCTCCGATCTACACCTAGGGTTCATAGAGTTTCTCTTTTCAAGTCGATCTTCACTCAACTTCATCATGCAACTATTGGGAAAAAGGTAAGGCCTTGTACAGGTTAATCTTGTTGGATTGAGAGAAACGATAGAGGGGGGTGAATATCGTAAAACGTTCGGATTAAAGTTAGAGCAATTATGCAGCGGAAATTTAAATCAAACACACGCAAACACCAAGGTTTTTACTTGGTTCGGAGTCGCGGTCGGCTCCTACTCCAAGGCCCACGGTCGTTGACCGTTTACTATGGGCAATTCTATATTTGCGCAAAACCGTTTACAGAGAGATATTACAAAAGCAGTATAGTAAACTTAAAAACAACTCTTCGTTACCGACGTCCAGTGTAGATTGAATTTTCGGAGCGGAGGGACGTCGTCGGCGCTTGTATCTCGAGTTGGGAGGTTTTCGGAGCAGAGCGCGGGAGCAGAAGAGCGTAGAAGCGTTGAAAGAATTGTTGTTTGAAGCCTTGGGATCGAGGGCCTATTTATAGCCCCTGGGGGCGCCCGGAACGTCGGGGGCGCCCCCCCCCCCACGTGTCGGCCGATCCGAGTTCCACTCGGTCAGCTCTGATCCCTTCAAACTCGGGATCAGATCTTGACGGGGGCGCCCGGGACGCTGGGGGCACCCGAGTTGACCGGGTCAACTCTTATCCCTTGGCTTCGCTGGCTTCTGCTTCGTTGGCTTGCACTAGGGGCGCCCGGGAGCATGGGGGGCGCCTGGGAGCACGGGGGCGCCCCGCCCATGAGCTGTCGAAGCCTGCCTTTGCTTCTTGTGTTTTGTGTTCACCTTGGGGGCGCCCGGGACACTCCGGGCGCCCTGGTCAGCTGCTGCCTCACTCCTTTCAGGCTCTCTGAGTTGCAGACACTCGTTCCTTCGGTCCTGCATCCAGAGTTAGTCCAAAACAACATAAAGCAATAAGATGTTAGTTTTATACAGCCTTAGCTGTCTTGGTTATGACTTTGGGCCTCCAAAATGGAGCCCTAGGTCGAACCGACGCCTACTGTTCCCTCGACGGGGAACGCGTCCTCACCTACTCCTCTCAGGAGAATTTACTTGATGCCAACCGACTCCTCCGGTTGGACTTTTGCCCAGCAGTCCTTCTCTTGGTGCCTAGCTGTCCTTCGTCAGGTCTTCAGTACCAAGCTGTCCTTCGCCTGGTGCCTAGCTGTCCTTCGCTAGGTCTTTGTATCCTGGCATTCCTTCGCCAGGTGCCTAGCAGTCCTTCCCTAGGGCTTTGTATCCTTGCATTCCTTCGCCAGGTGCCTAGCATTCCTTCGCTAGAGCTTTGTATCCTGGCAGTCCTTCGCCAGGTGCCTAGCATTCCTTCGCTAGGGCTTTGTATCCTGGCATTCCTTCGCCAGGTGCCTAGCATTACTTCGCTAGGGCTTTGTATCCTGGCAGTCCTTCGCCAGGTGCCTAGCAGCCCTTCGCTAGGACTTTGTTTCCTGGCAGCCCTTCGCCAGGTGCCTAGCAGCCCTTCGCTAGGACTTCTTTCTGCACACTCAAGTAACTTTATTAGATCACAAATAAACTTAACTTTGAATTCATTGCCAATATCAAAACAAGGTTCGATATGGTGCTTCATGTACCAACAATCTCCCCCTTTTTGATTTATGACAACACAATTCAAAGTTAAGTTAAAAACTTATAACAGTTAAGAACATAAGATAAACAATGAAGTATAACTGTTTATGAACAGAATAAATGCAGAGTTGAAAAAAATTCTTTATTTCTCATACTCCCCCTAAAATCCTGAATACTTGTGTTATAAAACACTTAAAACACTTAACTTTTACCTTTCCTCCCCCTTTGACATATATCAAAAACATACATGGGCGAACAAGGTAAAAATTAAAAATTTACAAATCTACATTTTGTTAAACAACTTTTACTTACAAGGCTTTGCAAAATTTAGGCAAAATTTTGAAGTCAAATTTCCAAAAAGAGTTTAACTTTGAGAATTGGGAAAAATTTTGTTTAAAAATAATTTGCACACTTAGACGAATACTTTGTGTATTTTGAACAACAAAATTTGTAAAACTTCTAGACAAGTTTTTCACCAAAAAAAACTCTACTTAGAAACATTTGCCAAAATTTTTAACCTGTTTTTGCTCAGACAAATTTTGTTTACTAAGAAGAATTTTACTTTAAAAAACATGCACTTAAAAAAATTTTGAAACACTTAGAAATGCTTAGAAATTTTTGAAGCACTTTAAAAAATTAAACAAAATTTCCTTTCTCTCCCCCTTAATGTGAAAATTTTCTCCTTATGTTTTAGATCATTTCTAAGTTCAGTTTTAAAAAAGGTATTTTGAAAAACTTCTGAGTATCACAAAAAAAATTCTTAATTAAGAGCAACTCGAAGTTTTCAATAAAGTTTCTTTAAAAAAGGGAAAAAAGTTTAAGGAAGAACTTTTTCTACTCTCCCCCTTGGTCATATATCAATAAAGAAAAAAATATATTTTGAAAAACATTTAAAATTTGTGTATCAGAGCTCATGGGTTTTGAAAACATAAATATTTGAGTGAGAGAATAATGTTAAAAATGATAATTTTTAATTAACATCATTTTGAAAGAATGAAGAATCAAGCTAAAAAAAATTAGAATTGGAGTCAAGTGTATATTTTTATTGAGTCCATGCATAAAAAATATTTAATCAATAAGCTTACTTATTTTGAATATTTTAAAAACTGCAAGTACTTTAAAAGATATTGAGCTTTTTGAGAGATGCAAGTACTCTGTATCTTAAAAAAATATAAGTCACTTTGAAAGATATTATGCAAAAAAATTTTTTTTAAAAATATAAGTATATTTTTTTTTAAAAAAATTGAGCCTTTTTGGAAATTCTACGTGAAGTTTTTGAAAACTATTAGACTTTGAAAAATATGAGTAATTTTTGAAAAGTATTATGTATTTTGAAAATATAATATTTTACTTGACTAAGTTTCTTTTCCAATCTGACACAATCCTAGGAAACCTTGTTAACTACAAGGACATTTCCTAAGTGTCCTGGAAATTTTTTAACCCAAGTAAATATTATAAAAGTAACTTCATAAGCCACAAGAATTTTGAAAAATAAAATAATAGTATTTTGAAAAAAAAATTATTTAAGTTTTCAAAAGGATTTTAAATTTGCAGTGCATGAAAACATATAATTTTGAAAATGTTTAATAATTCTTTTAATTTGATCTCTCCCTAAACTTGACCCAGTCCTTGGAAGCTTGTTGACTACAAGCGATCTTCCTCTGAGTTTTAGGGTTTGATTTAAATTATAAGAATTATTTAATAACTTCAAAACAAATAATTACCAAAAGAAATTTTAGAAATTCTTCTTTTGACTCAAACTCCCCCGAAATTTTACACATCCTAGGAGTCCTTGTAGATCATGAAGTGGACCTTCCTCTGTGTCTTTAGGGTTTATTAAAATCAAAAGAATAATTTTGAATAACCTTCTGAGTATGATAACTTTCAAGGAGATAAATTTTGAAAACACAACTTAGAATGATATCACAGTTTTCGAAAATCATGATGTTAATTTTTCAAAGAGATAGTAATATACGAGGGTTTTTGAGTCAACTTTTGAAAACCTTATTTTGAGATGATAATAAGTTTTAGAGCATAAGGTTTTTGAAAAAATCTAAATTTTTTGAAAAAGATTAAGACGAACTCCCCCTGTATCTGACACAGTCTGACTTTTATCTAAGTTCCTTAAGGGATATCAGTGTTGACCAGGTTTGACTATGTGGACTAGGGTTGACTATTTTGACCAAGTTAATGACTAAATCAGAACAAGCCCTAGACTCTATTTATTGTGATATTTGACATGAAAAAAATGTTAGGAATGAAAAAGTAGGGTACAGTACAATAAATTAAAAATTAGAGGTAAGTTTGAATAACTTTTGCAAACCTTTTTTTTATTCAAAAGGATAGTGAATCATGCTTTTAGGTCCTAGATGTCTCACCCAGTTCTACGTGGTCAAACATGTTAACCTTATGGGTTGTGTGAGACAAATATTTAATTTTAACAAAAAAATGGTTAATTTTGAAACATTAAACCTTAGTTTAAAAGTTTTGAGGATTTTGAAATTAATTAGAATTTTAAAGGTTGTTGAATTAAATTTGAATTTTAAAAGTCAGATGAATTTGAATTTGATTGAGTTAAATTTAATTTATTAAGATTTAATTGAATTTAATTGATTTAATTAAGATTTAATTGAATTTAATTGATTTAATTAAGATTTGATTTTGATTTAATTGAATTAATTAAGATTTGATTTTGATTTAATTGAATTAATTTTAGTTTGATTAATCTGAATTAGTTGGTTGGGTTGGACTCAACTTTTAGGTCCTAAACATCTCACCCATTTCTAAGTGACAAAACAGGATATCCTTAACTGTTTTGTGAGATGCATATTTTAATAGAAAGATTTATTTTGAAAAGACCATGATTAATTTTGAAAAGTTAAATTAATTTTTAAACCCAATTTAAATTTATTTTGAAAAGAGATATTTGAATCTAAAATTAACTGAAAGTTTGTGTTAGATTCGAATTTAACAAAGAGTAAATTGAATTTGAATTTCAAAAATTGGCTTCCAGGTCTTGGCGAGGCACAAGGCCTTCTTTGGCCGTAGCCTTATTGGATCATCAACCCTTTCCTAGACAAAGCCTTTTAGTGAAATTTCATCTTCAAAATTACTTTTTGGTAAATTCTGGTCTAACTAGTTTGGGTCTTGGATCGGTAGCTTCGGCTAGTTTCACCAGTCTAAAGAGACCAAGTAGTGTATACTTGACCTTATTAGAAAAGGCTTCCCTAACGTACTATCATCTCACCTCCACCCAATACTATATTGTCAAATTTCAGTTAAGTTGGTTCAGTCCTTAAACTAACCAGTCCTAATTCTAGCAAAAAAAACAAAAATAAAAAGAAACACATAATTAAAACAAACAATTGTCTAAGTAAGGTCACAATTGGAGTAATACTCCGGATTTTCGAAATCAGCAAGATTATGAATTAAATTTTCTAACTTATTGACCTTATGTTTTAGGGTTTCATTTTCTTGTTTCAATTTTCTGAAGTTTGCTTTAATTAAGTTACATGAATCAATCACATTATTCAAGGTAAATAACGGATTTTCAAATACTGTAAATTTACCTTTGTTGATTGTTTGTCCGGCATTTTTGGTAGCTCTTTTATCTGTGCATTCACGTTGGTAATGCCCGAACTCCTGGCACTTGAAGCATTGAATGCGACTTTTGTCCTTTCGTGCTTTTGGAACTGATTCCTTTGTCGCCGTCGGTGGTGTCGTTCGAATCTTACGAGTAGGATACTCACTTTGGTAGTGCCCTCTCTCCCTGCATGTGTAACAAATTACATGATTTTTAAAATCTAATTTTACACTTTTACCTTTTGGTTCCTTATCGGGAATCTCCCCCTTGATTCTTGCCGCCTCGGATCTAGGCTCATCTTCTGATTCTGTGTCTGAGTCGGACTCAGGTACTAGTTGAAGCTCCTTCTTTGGTGGTTCTTTAAGATTTTTCCCTGCAAAAGAATTTACACCTTCCTCGACCATTACAGTATCTGTTTGATTATTTAATTCAAATTTTGAAAAGAATTCAAAATCGGTTACCGTCTCAGTCAATTCGTCGTCTGATTCTGGTTCGACTTTGGATTCGGGTTCAGACTCTGACTCGGCTGTTTGTGCTTGGACCGAAAGGGCAAGATAACTTACCTGATCTTCTTCTTCATCTGAGATCTCTTGATGAAGGTCAATCAGTTTTTCCCAGATTTCTCTAGCACATCTGAAGGATCCGACCCGCTTCAATTCTTCATTGGTTAGGCCACATTGTAGGATTGCAGTAGCCCTTGCATCTGTCTTGATCTTCCTCAGTGTTTGTTCATCCAGTTTGTCCCAAGTGATTGATGTTCCTTCTTCGGTGGGGAATGTGAACCCCGTTTGGGTTATCAACCATAAATCCAGATTAGCCTTCAGGTGGGATTCCATTAGATTTCTCCAGGAGTTGAAATTTTCGCCAGAGAAGAGCGGTGGACGGGCACTGTTCCATTCTTATTTGGCCATTTAGTTTAATCCTTGCACACAAAAGAAATAACAGAAATGTACCAAGACTTGGTCTTGGATTAGTAGTGCGGGAGAAGGGAAAAAAAATAGCCCAAAATAAATATTGCACGAATTTCGAGGCGAAATAATAATAAAATACTAAAAATAATTTATGATAAATTTTTGAAAATGTTGATTTTGTCAATTCTGATTAATGATGAAAAAGTAGGAATTTAATGTTTAGGAAAAAATTTGCTTAGCACGATTTTCGAGAAAAATATTAAAATAAAAAATAAAAAAAATTTATGACCAATTTTCAAAAGTTGTTCGTTTTATCAATTCTGAGTTATGGTGAGAAAATAAGAATTGATTAAAGAAAAAAAAGTAAAATAAAAAAATTCGTAAATCCGAAAAACTCCCAAATTGGTGGTTGCACCAAATTTGAGCTTCCCCGCTCTGATACCACTTGTTGGATCGAGAGAAACGATAGAGGGGGGTGAATATCATTAAACGCTTTTCGGATGAAAACTAGAGCAAGTACGCAGCGGAATAAACAAAACAATCGCAACATAGGTAGTTTTACTTGGTTCGGAGCCTAGGTCGACTCCTACTCCAAGGCCCACGGTCGTTGACCGTTTTCTGCGGGCAATTCTATATTTTCGCAAATCAGTTTACAAGATTGAATTTACAAGTATAGTAAAGTAAACTTTTGAAAGAAACTCTTCTTTTACCGACGTCCGATGTAGGTTGTCTTTTCGGAGCAGCGGGACATCGTCGGCGCTTGAGTCTCGAGTCGGGAGGTTTTCGGAACAGAGCGCGGGAGCAGAAGAGCGTAGGAGCGTTGAAAGAATTGTTGTCTTGAAGCCTTGGTTCGAGGGTCCTTTTATAGCACCTGGGGGCACCCGGATTGTCGGGGGCGCCCCCCCCCCCATGTGTCAGTCGATCCACTTCCTTCTCGATCAGCTTTGATCCCTTAAAACTCGGGATCAAGCTTTGACGGGGGCACCCTGAACGCTGGGGGCGCCCGGGTTGACCGGGTCTCCTTCTTATCCGTTGGCTTCGAGGGGATCTGTTCTGTCAGCTTCACCTGGGGGCGCCCGGAGCGCTGGGGGCACCCGCGAGCAGTGGGGGCGCCCGGGAGCACGGGGGCGCCCTGACCAATAGCTGCAGAAACAGTTCTTTTACTTCGATTGTTTTGTGTTCACCTTGGGGGCGCCCGGGACACTCTGGGCGCCCTACTCAGCTGTTGCCTCACTCCTTTGAGGCTCTCTGAGCTGCAGACACTCGTTCCTTCGGTCCTGCATTCCAGGGTTAGTTCAAAACAATATAAAGTAATAATATTTAAGTTTTATACAGCCTTAGCTGTCTTGGTTCCGACTTTGGGCCTCCCAAATGGAGCCCTAGGTCGAACCGACGCCTACTGTTCCCTCGACGGGGAACGCGTCCTCACCTACTCCTCTCGGGAGAATTTACCTGATGCCAACCGGCTCCTCCGGTTGGACTTTTGCCTAGCGGTCCTTCGCCAAGTCTTGGATACCAAGCTGTCCTTCGCCTGGTGCCTAGCATTCCTTCGCCAGATCTTCAGTCCCAAGCCATCCTTCGCCTGGTGTAATACCCAATAATTTTCTGGTATTATTATGGATTTTTAGGAATTTTTCTAGTATTTTTCGGAATAAAATTTGAAAAAATTAATTAATGGTCACGGAG
>JAGFNQ010005503.1:0-27293 GCA_024364735.1 Boesenbergia rotunda
TCGTCCGCTGGATTCGAAGAGTTATAACTCTTCATCCCATCTTTGATCTGAGCCGTCAGATTACTCCATTTAATCCGACGCTCCAGATTAGTCCCCTCGCTAATGGTCTGATCGTGACCCTGCAGTATCAACGATCCAGATCGCGCCCCATGCGATCTTGTTGCCATCTTCGATCCAACGATCGTCATCTGTCTGCCCAGTCAGTGCTCTCCCTGCACAGTCATGTGTCACGCAGGCACGCCACAGTGCAAAGTGCGCCAACAAAGCGCCCATTGCGTGCGTGCGCGCGTGGCGGGTGGCGGGCTCGCAGGTGCGAGCACCTGCTCGCCCAAGGGTAGAGAGCACCTGTGCTTTTTGTATTGACTGCAAAAGCACAGCAACACATATAAGGAAACATTGGCTTTCGCCAATTAGCGATGTGGGACTAATCCCCATCTTTCTCCTTAACGCTATTTTGAGCACGACTTTAAACACTTAATTTCTCATTCACCCGTAATTGGTTTTGAGCAAATTAATAGTCTAGATTTATCTACGCGAAACGTAGATTTCGATTTTGAAGTCAAATATGACTTTCATCGATCGATGGTACTTTGATTTCTCCTCGCAAAATCATATCCAACAATCCCCCACATGAATGGAAATTAATGTATGCATGTATGCATGTTGACACTTTACAAGAGTCCAATCGATAAGTCAAAGCATCAGGAGAGGTAGCTTGTGGCTTTGAACCTTCCGTAGTGGAATGCTATCGAGTATACTAGGCTGCGCAGTGAACGTGATGTCTTGAACTGCTCAGCTGTTGGTGTATACTAAGACAATAACACCCACACAGAGACTTATCTCCCCTACTTTTGGTTTTCATGGTTAGTTCCGTTTCGGCCATGGACACCTTCTTGGATTCATGAGTGTTTCATTGAAGCGACCTGTCTTCACACTCACATAGGTGACACTTCTATCTAGAGTATCCTACCATACTCTACCTTATAAAGGTATAGAAGTCATTAAAAGCATATGCTTAACCTCACTATATGTGATAGGATAGCATCAATTCATCCTAGGTTTGGGATAGAGATAACACATCTCTTGTGCTATTACACAACTTCTGTAACTTCGTTGTCCCATTGAACCAAGATCTTGGGATCTCCAGTCAACAAGGTTGGGTTACCGCTATAGCCGTTTTTAGTTGTAGATTTTTAATCACATTCCTCTTGATGAGCAGTATACTTGATCTCGATTTAGCCCCTTCGTAAGGGGATCTACCAAATTATCTTTAGATTTGACATAATCGATTGCAATCACTCCATTCAAGATCAACTGCCTAATGGTATTATATGGACAGCGTATATGTCGTGACTTACCATTGTACATGCTACTCTGTGCCCTTCCAATCGCCGATTGACTATCACAGTGGATAAGTACGGCGGGCACAGGTTTCATCCAGCTCGGAATATCTTCCAAGAAGTTCCGCAGCTATTCAGCTTCTTCAGCTGCTTTGTCAAGTGCTATAAACTCAGATTCCATAGTAGACCGAGCAATGCACGTCTGCTTAGTGGATTTCCAAGACACCGCTCCCCCACCGATCGTGAATACATATCCACTAGTGGATTTGGAGTCTTTTGTATCCGATATCCAATTAGCATCACAATATCCCTCTAAGATAGCGGGATACTTTCCATAATATAATCCGTAGTTCATAGTATTTTTCAAATATCTAAGAACTCGCATTAATGCTTTCCAATGAGTGTCGTTTGGATTACTCGTGAAACGACTCAATTTGTTGACCACACAGGCAATATCAGGGCGAGTGCAGTTTGTGAGATACATCAAACTGCCTATTATCCGAGAATATTCCAATTGTGATATGGGCTCACCATGGTTTTTTGCTAAGTGTTGACTTAGATCCATCGGCGTTTTGACAGTAGAGAGGTCGTATGCATTGAACCTTTTCAATATTGACTCTATGTAATGGGATTGTTTTAAAACTATCCCATCGGATGTCTTGAGAATTTTAATTCCCAATATGACATCTGCTAGACCCATATCTTTCATGTCGAAATTCTTGGTCAACATTTTCTTAGTATTCATGATTATATCATGATTACTTCCCATTATAAGCATATCGTCTACGTATAGACAGACGATTACATAGCTTTCAGGTGTGCTTTTGACATAAATGCATTTGTCACATTCATTTATTTTGAATTCGTTTGACAGCATTATTTTGTCAAATTTTTCGTGCCACTGTTTGGGCGCTTGTTTAAGTCCGTACAATGACTTAACAAGTCGACACACCTTGTCCTCTTTTCCCGGAGCTACGAACCCCTCGGGTTGCTCCATGTAGATTTCTTCTTCCAATTCACCATTTAAGAATGCAGTCTTAACATCCATTTGGTGTATTTCAAGGTCATACAGTGCTGCTATAGCTATCAGCACTCGTATGGACGTAATCCTTGTCACCGGTGAGTAGGTATCGAAGTAATCTAAGCCTTCCTTTTGCTTGTACCCTTTGGCTACAAGTCTGGCCTTATACTTGTCAACCGATCCATCAGCTTTATACTTGCGTTTTAGTATCCACTTACAACCTAATGGTTTAGAACCAGAAGGAAGGTCTACTAATTCCCAAGTATGGTTATTCATGATGGACTCGATTTCACTATTGACTGCTTCTTTCCACAATGGGGCATCGGGACCAGAGAGAGCTTCACTTAATGTTCTTGGCTCCATTTCCGACATAAATGTCATGAAATCCGGCCCGAACGATTTCTCAACTCTAGCCCGTTTGCTCCGTCGTGGCTCTTCGATTTCATCGTCAATAGTCCTTTTATGACAACTAAGTTCTGGAATGTTATCTTCGTTTGGACTTTCGTTGTCATCACTTTGAACGTTTCCCTTTTTATTTGGGAGCACGTCTTCAAAGAATATTGCATTCCGAGATTCAATGGTTGTACCCACATGAATATCAGGAATGTCTGACTTATGAACTATGAAGCGATATGCACTACTGTTTTGGGCATATCCGACAAATATCGCATCGAACGTTTTAGGTCCGATCTTTACTTGCTTTGGCTTAGGTACTTCGACCTTTGCTAAGCACCCCCACACTTTCAAGTATTTGTATGACGGCTCGTGGCCTTTCCATAGTTCATATGGCGTTTTGTCATTTTTCTTGTGAGGGATTTTATTGAGAATGTGGTTTGCTGATAATATAGCTTCCCCCCACAAGTTCTGGGGTAAGCCTGAATTTATTAGCAAAGCATTTATCATTTCTTTCAGTGTCCGATTTTTACGTTCGGCAACGCCTTTCGATTGGGGTGAGTAGGGCGCCGTTGTCTGATGAATAATGCCAAATTCTGAGCAGAATTCATCAAACGGTGCACCATATTCTCCACCTCTATCGCCTCGAATTGTTTTAATTCGTTTATCAAGTTGATTCTCAACTTCAGTTTTATAGGTTCTAAAAGCTTCTAAGGCTTCGTCTTTACTCTTTAAAAGAAAGACATAACATAACCTCGTGCAGTCATCGATAAAAGTGATGAAGTACTTCTTACCTCCTCTAGTTAATTTGCACGAATTTTAAGTCACATAGATCACTATGTATTAATTCTAGAGGAGTCGTTGACCTTTCCACCGAATGAAAATGTAGTCTTGTCATTTTAGCTTCCACGCACACTTCACATTTGTGTGTATCGTTAACATCGATGTTTGGTAATAAATTTAGTTTAACGAGACGTTTCAGCGTATTATTATTGACATGCCCAAGACGATCATGCCATAAATTGAAACACTCAACAACATAGCTGGAAGCTTTTATTTTATTACCATCAAAATCACGATGTATAGTCATTACAACCATTTTGAACAGATTTTGTTCCATATATCCCTTGCCTACGAAGACACCGTTCTTCGTTAGTACAAAGTTGTTGGACTGGAACACTAGTTTGAATCCAGCTTTGACAAGTGCCGATCCAGAAACTAAGTTCTTTCTGATGTCTGGAACATGGAGTACATCAATGAGAGTTAGCTCCTTCCCGGACGTCATTTTAAGAACTACTTTCCCGAGTCCAACGATCGGGGATGTCATGGAATTGCCCATATAGAGCTTTCTTCTACTTATCCGGGTATACTTGGAGAACAGCGCTTTGTCGGAACAGACGTGGCGGGTTGCTCCAGTATCGATCCACCACTGCCTCGGGTTGTCCACCAGGTTGGCTTCAAACATGACTGCAGTGAGATCCAAGGTACTGAGATCAATGTCAGTGGAAGTTGCGACCTGGTTCGCAACATTCTTCGGACTCTTGGTTGTCTTCTTTGGGCATCTGCAGTCTTTAGATATGTGTCCATTTTTTCCACAGTTGTAGCAGGAGCCCTTGAACTTCTTGCCTTGAGCCTTCTGTTTGGTTTGCTTCGGCTTCTTGGCTTTTGGTTCTACCAGGTTGGACATGTCTTCGACTGTCTGCTTTGTTCCTTTAGAGTCGGAAAATTTTCGGTTATCCTCCTCTATGCGCAGCTTCAGGATCAGGTCTTCAAGTGCCATCTCCTTTTGCTTGTGCTTCAGGTAATTTTTGAAATCCTTCCACGACGGAGGGAGTTTCTCGATTACCGTGGCCACCTTGAATGATTCGTTTAGTGGCATGCCTTCGGCGTCCAGATCATGCATTATTATTTGCATGTCTTGGACTTGAGACATTATGCTCCTGGAATCCACCATCTTGAAATCCAAAAATCGGCCGACGATGAATTTCTTCAGTCCGGCGTTTTCGGTTTTGTATTTCTTCTCCAGAGATTCCCACAGGGATTTGGTTGTCTCAATTACGCTAAATACGCTGTACAACGCATTGTCCAGTGCATTGAGAACATAGTTGCGGCACAGAAAATCCCCATGTGACCACGCTTCGCGAGCAGCCTGACTCTCGGAATTATTTTCCGCAGCGGCTGGCGAGTCATCACGCAAAAACCGTACAAGGTTTAGCGTGGTTAAGTAGAACAGCATCTACTGCTGCCATCTCTTGAAATCGGCTCCGGCGAATTTCTCTGGCTTCTCGGCGTGCGGGATGGAGGTCGGTATGTCGTTGATCACGGCCATTTCAGTTTGCCAGTATCGTTTTACGATTGTTGGCAGTCCTGTGACCTTTTTGTAATCTCCGCGGTATTTGACTTAGTCGATTTTACTCGACCGTCGGAACTTCCGGGAGGTTGCTGCCGGGAGGTAGCAAACTGAATTTGTTTACGTCGAGGCTAGTGTTGGACAATATCTCCGTAAAACGATATTACTCCGCTACGGTACTCACGGATAGTAGCAATTCGTTCCCAAGATACAACGACGTCGTCTCGGAATAGTAGCACTTCAAATTCCGAGACCGGCGAACCTTTCCGTAGGATTTTCGGACTCTCGATGCAGAAGATGAGCTCTCTAATGCTTAGATGCTTGAATGCTTCGAATGATTGAATGAATGAATATTTCCAATGGAGGGATCCTTTATATAGTAGGTGAAGAGGCAAGTGACCCTTGGCGAGGACTGATCCGAACCATCAGTTCATAACCCTTTAAAGGGTTCTGATCTCATCCATTAGATCTGAAGAGTTATAACTCTTCAGATGGCTTTTAATCTGGTTCGTTAGATCTGAAGAGATTTTAACTCAATCTAATCTCGTCCGCTGGATTCGAAGAGTTATAACTCTTCATCCCATCTTTGATCTGAGCCGTCAGATTACTCCATTTAATCCGACGCTCCAGATTAGTCCCCTCGCTAATGATCTGATCGTGACCCTGCAGTATCAACGATCCAGATCGCGCCCCATGCGATCTTGTTGCCATCTTCGATCCAACGATCGTCATCTGTCTGCCCAGTCAATAGCCCAGTCAGCGCTCTCCCTGCACAGTCATGTGTCACGCAGGCACGCCATGTCACTGCCACGTGGAGTATAAATGAAGCTCCTCAATGCTCCTCGCGACGATGCGTACGTGCAAAGTGCGCCAACAAAGCGCCCATTGCGCGCGTGCGCGCCTGCGCGCCTGTGCGCGTGCGCGGGTGGCGGGCTCGCAGGTGCGAGCACCTGCTCGCCCAATGGTAGAGAGCACCTATGCTTTTTGTATTGACTGCAAAAGCACAGCAACACATATAAGGAAACATTGGCTTTAGCCAATTAGCGATGTGGGACTAATCCCCATCTTTCTCCTTAACGCTATTTTGAGCACGACTTTAAACACTTAATTTCTCATTCACCCGTAATTGGTTTTGAGCAAATTAATAGTCTAGATTTATCTACGCGAAACGTAGATTTCGATTTTGAAGTCAAATATGACTTTCATCGATCGATGGTACTTTGATTTTGCCTCGCAAAATCATATCCAACACTTTTTACCACATTAAATATGACACAGTTGAAGTCATCTAGATTTGCCAAATTAATAATGTAGTTATTCATCAATTTTCGAGTTAATCCACCTTCGAATTGTTTTGAACAAAGTAGCACCATCTTGGTGTTGCTTTGTTCAAAGATGCACCGCATTAATTATTATTATTATTATTTTTTAAATAGTTCTCAAAAATTATAGATATTTATTTATTAGTTATTAATTAGTACCTTCCTATATATTATTAATTATATATAACTATAATGAATAATAGGTTCTCAGATAAGAATAGGATAAGGATAAAAAATATATATATAATCTACATTAAAATGCAAGAAACTCCACTTATGACGACTTAATCATGGTCGGTCTCAAGCCCGGATAAAAGAGGAGGGCTGTGTTAGGTTGCCAGCCAGTGTAAAAAATTATGACAAATACTCAATGAATTGATCCATTAAACTATTTTGATAATGTTAGGATATTCCCTGGAAGGAACGCGTTGTAAGATCCGACTATAACATCTCGGCAAGGACCGCTACATCCTAAAACTCAGGTGTAGTGCTAAATATGCAAGGGTTCGCGTTGTAGGGTCTAACTATAACGTCTTGGCAAAGACTACTACATCTTCATAAGAACTTAGGTGTAGTGTTAAATAGGCAAGAGTTCTCACACCATAGGTGAGATATGAATAAATATTATAAGAAAAGTAATAATCTGAGATTTGAAAGATGAAATATAGGAACTCTCATTTGTAAAACAATGGAGATAATAGATACGATGATTAGGAAAAAAATAGTATTTTGTGTGTGCAAGAGGCAAAATAGATAGGCGAGAAGACAAAAATGATAGAGAACTCATGTTTTAAGTTATGGTACACAGGAAAGAATGAAATAAGAAATAGAGTGGGTTTTTTTATAGATAGTTCTTTAAAAGATGATATTATTAGAGTAGTTAGAAAGGGGGATAGAATTATAGCTCTTAAGGTAGTAGTGGTGAAAGAAGTTGTGAACGTAATTAGCATATATGCACCTCAAGTAGGATTAGATGAAAAAACCAAATCAAGATTTTGGGACAATTTAGATTATGCATTACAAAATATTCTGGCAAATGAAATGATTTTAATAGGAGACAATCTAAATAGATATGTCGGAGTAAAAAATAAAGAATATAAGAAGGTATATAGGGGTTATGGGTTTGGAACAAGAAATGAAGAAGGAAAAACTATATTAGATTTTGTGATAGCATATGACCTTATACTAGCTAATATAATTTTTAAGAAAAAAGAAGAACACTTGGTCACATTCAAAACTGGGAATAATAAATCGAAAATTGACTTTTTTATGGTTAAGAAGAGAGATAGGAAGATTTACAAAGATTGTAAGGTCATCCTTGGAGAAAACTTAACTACCCAATACAGATTAGTAGTGTTGAATATACGCCTTAATCATAATATCAATAGAGAAAAAATATACATGACTCCTAAAATTAAGTGGTGGAAGTTTAAAGGATGGGAAGTAAAATATATTGAAGGAGAAGATAGGAATGCAAGCATTAGATGAAATATATAGTGGCGTTGATATGACATCGTACAAGATGATATCAAAGTTGAAAATAGTAGTTAAGGGTGTACTTGGTGAGTTAAAGGGGCATGCACCACCATGTAAGGAATCTGGTGGTGGAATGAGAAAGTACAAGAGAAAGTGAAGGAAAAACAAATAACGTATAAGAATTATATATTTGTAAGAATGAGGAAAACTTAAAAAAATTATAATAGTTAAGAAGGAGGCTAAGAAATCAGTGAATGAAGTAAAAAATAAAACTTTTGAACGATTATATCAAAACTTGGATACAAAAAAAAGGGAAAGAGACATTTATAAAATAGGTAAAGCGAGAGAGAGGAAAATAAGAGACCTTAGCCAAATAAGATATATTAAAGATGAATGCAATAGAGTACTAGTAAATGATAACGAAATAAAAGAGCGGTGGAGGATTTACTTTCATCAACATTTTAATGAAGGTTTATGGAACTAACTTAACTTAGGCAATTTAAGTAGTTCAAATGAATATAGAAATTTTAATTTTTATGGTAGAATTTAAACTTCAGAAGTAGAACAAGCTTTGAAAGGGGTGCAAAATGGAAAAGATGTGGGACTAGATGATATCTCAATAGAAGTATGGAAGTGCTTAGGGAAATAAGGTATTGAATGACTTACAAAATTATTTAATATGATATTGAAAATAAAAAAATACCTAATCAATGGAGGGTAAGTACTCTAGTTCCCTTATATAAGAATAAAGGAGATGCATAAAATTGTACAAACTATAGAGGTATTAAACTAATGAGTCATACTATGAAATTTTGGGAAAGATTAATAGAACAAAGATTAAGGAAGGAGACTATGATAACCAAAAATCAATTTGGGTTCATGCTTGGAAGATCTACAATAGAAGCTATACATCTTCTTAGACAATTAATTGAGAAGTATCGAGAGCAAAAGAAAGATCTACACATGGTATTCATTGATTTAGAAAAAGCTTATGATAGGGTCTCAAGAGAAATTATATGGAGAATTCTAGAAAAGAGAGACGTTAGCGTAACGTATATTGAACTAATTAAAGATATGTTCAAAGATGTAACAACCAAAGTGAAGACTTCAGGCGAATTAACTGAAACATTTCCAATAAAGATAGAGTTATATTAAGGATCAACTCTGAGTATCTATCTTTTCACACTAATCATGAACGAACTCATCAGACACATTCAAGATACAATACCATGGTGCATGTTGTTTGCAGATGATATCGTTTTGATAGATGAGACATGTGAAGGAGTAAATGCTAAACTAGAATCTTGGCGGGAAATACTAGAAGTAAAAGGTTTTAGGTTTAGTAGAGTAAAAAAAGAATATATAGAATTTAAGTTTAACAATATTAGATGTAATGACACAATTATTAAGATAGGAGATGACTAGCTGTCAAAAACTGAGAACTTTAAGTATTTAGAATCATTTTTGCAAAGTGATGGAGGGATTAAGAGAGATGTCTTACATTGAATACAAGCAGGATGGTTGAAATGGAGGTTAGTGTCAGGTGTTTAATATGATCGTAAAGTACCTCTAAAACTTAAAGGGAAGTTCTATAAAATGACAGTTAGACCTGCTATGTTATATGGTACTGAATGTTGGGCTATGACTTAGGTATGTTGGAACTTGGATGGCTAGAGAGGGGGTGAATATAGCCAGACACCAAAAATCGCTTTCACTTAGGTAGATTCTGCACTTAGGGTTAGTAGCACACAGCGGAAGCAAATACAAAGCAGAGTAATGTAGAAACTAAACCCTAGTCTAAGCACATTCACAAAATGCTAACAAAGAGGATTTACAAGGTTCGGGGATAACTTGCCCCTACTCCTTGGCGTGCCCATGAGGTGGGCGATCCCTTGATCGTCGGCAGATCACGCCCCGGAAAATCCGAATAGAAAGCAACCTCCATCTCGGTGGAGTAACCTCTCCACAGCGTTTCAAGATGAATGAACATTAAGTATAGGAAACACAAGAAGGAATCTTACTGAGCACTAAGAACCGCAAGAACACAAGTGAACTCCTCACCGAGCTCCACTCAGCACAGATCTCACGCAAGAACTCCCTGTAGGACCGGTGCCGTCGATAGAGGGGGGTGAATATCGATCGTGAAAAACTCTCGCGGAAACTTCGTAGAAAAACTCGGATTGTTCTGAACTTAGAACGTTAGTAGCATAGTGGAAAAGTAAATAAACAAAATAAAAGCAATACACAGAGACACAGCGGGATTTATTTACTTGGTTCCCAACCCCCCAGGGTCAGTACGTCCAAGGCCTATGTACTCGGCGTGAGTCCACTATTGGTCTCCTTTCCGGAATTTCTGGAGGCGGAGAAAACCCGTCTTACAGTGTAGAAGTACAAGCACAAGTACAGAAAATTAAGTACTGAAAATTAAATGCAAACCGAACAAAACAAAGTTGAAGCTCGGCCGATCAGGACCTCCGAAGTGTCGCACACTTCCTCTTGGAGCCTCCCGGTCGTAGAGCCTCGTCTTTAGCGCGTTGTTGTCAGTCAGAATAATCAGAATGGCTTGTAGCAATTGTGTCTGAAGCAGAGGGGTCGAGGGGCCTTTTTATAGCCTCTGGGGGCGCCCGGAACGTTGGGGACGCCCCCCCCCCCCCCACGTGTCAACCGATCCGAGCACCTCTCGGTCAGCCGTTATCCCTTCGGGATCGGGCTGAGGTTTGATTGGGGGGTGCTCGGGTTGACTCTATCCACTGGTTTCTCGCTGGCTTGACTTTTATCCACTTCGTTGGCTTGAGCTCGGGGCGCCCGGACCATCCGGGGCGCCCGGGAGCATAGGGGCGCCCGAGAGCACGAGGGCGCCCCGCCCAGTTAGCTTCCGAAGCGTACATTTGCTCCACTTCTTTTGTATTCACCTTGGGGGCGGCCGGGACACTCCGGGCACCCTACTCAGCTACTGCCTCACTCCTTTGAGGCTCTCTGAGCTGCAGACACTCGTTCCTTCGGTCCTGCATCCAGGGTTAGTCCAAAATAACACAGAGTAATAATATGTTATCTTTATACAGCCTCAGCTGTCTTGGTTCTGACTTTGGGTCTCCACGAAACCCTAGGTCTGAGCCGGCGGCCGGTGGCCGGCGGCGGCCGTCGGTCAGCCGGCGACTGCCGGCCGTCGGTCAGCCGGCGACTGCCGGCGGCCGTCGGTCAGCCGGCGGCCGGCAGCGGCCGCCGGTCAGCTGGCGACTGCCGGCGGCCGGTGGCCGACGGCGACCGCCACCGGCCGACCGCCGGCCGGCGGCCAGCGGCAGCGGCCGGTCGGCGGCGAAGTCGGTCGGCGACCGATAACCGTCACCACCCAGCCGACGACTTTACAAGCCGTAATATAATCCAGATTACGGAGGTTTTGGTTTGTAATCCACATTACAAATCATCAACCTCTTTTGTAATCGAGATTACATTACATTACAATTTTAAAGTTATTCCAAACAAAGGAATCCAACTTGTAATGTAATCTTGATTACATTACAGGGTAGATTACACTCTACCAAACGCAGCCTATGTGTCCTGGAAATTCTTCAAACTCAAGTAAATATTAATAGAATTTTGTCAAAAAAATGATAGTACTTTTGAAAATATATGCTAGTATATTTTGAAAAATGTGTGAACTTTTAAAGACCCAATATTTTACTTGACTTGGTTTATCTTCTAGTCTGACACCATCCTGGGAAACCTTGTTGACTACTAGGACATTTCCTAAGTGTCCTGGAAACTCTCCAACCCAAGTAAGCATTTTTTTAAAAAATAATTTCATAAGTCACACAAATTCTGACAAATAGAATAATAGTATTTTGAAAGACTACTTATGTTTTTAGCAAGATTTGGAAATACCGAGCATGAAAATATTTGAAATATTCAATAATTCTTTTAACTTGATCTCCCCCTAAACTTGACGCAGTCCTGGGAAGCTTGTTGACCACAAGTACTCTTCCTCTGAGTCTTAAGGTTTGATTCAAATCAAATGAATTATCTGATAATTTCAAAACAATTAATTATACAAAAAATTATTTTCAGAAGTTTGATTCATACTCCCCCTAAATTTAACACATCCTAGGAGTCCTTGTAGATTATGAAGTGGACCTTCCTCTGTGTCTTTAGGGTTTATCAAAATCAAACAAGACAAAGCACACTTTTAGAATGTATTTTGAAATTTTGAAGCATATTTTGAAATTAAGGTAATTTATCCGACATAGTTTTCGAAAAACGTAGGAAATAGTGTTTAAAGCCTGGTTTTCGAAAACCATTTTAAAAGACAGTGGTTTTTCAATGACAATTTTTGAAAAAGAATAAACCACTCCCCCTATACCCAACATCGTTTGATTCTATCTAAGTGCCTTAAGGAATTTTAGTGTTGTCCTAAGAGGCTTGTGTCTAATTGAGTGAGTCAAACAATATTTGAAAAGATATACTTTTGAAAAATGTATAATATATACAATCAATCAGACAAGCATGAACTCCATGAAAACATTATTATGTTGAAGCACTATTTTGAAAATATATTTTTAGGAAAATATTCTAACAGTTTTGAAAAATAATTTTAAAAAATATTTTTCAATTCATTAGTCCTTAACATCTCACCCATTTTAGATGTATCAATACAACAAGCATGGTTGCCTTATAGGTGTATTGTGAGATGCTTGAATCATTTTTCTTAATTTATTATTAACTCTAAGATTTAATTAAAGCTTGTGTTAGATTTGAATTTGATAAGAAGTAACTTGAATTTGAGTTTCAAAAATTAGCTTCCAGGTCTTGGCGAGGCACTAGGCCTTCTTTGGCCGTAGCCTTATTGGATCATCAACCATTTCCTTGACAAAGCCTTTTAATGAAATTTCATTTTCAAAATTACTTTTTGAAAAATTCTGGTCTAACTAGTTTGGGTCTTGGATCGGTAGCTTCAGCTAGTTTCACCAGTCTAAAGAGACCAAGTAGTGTATACTTGACCTTATTAGAAGAGGCTTCCCTAACGTACTATCATCTCACCGCCACCCAATACTAGGTTGATCAAGTTTCAATTATTCTTTTTCCTATAGCCATTCTAATATATGCATAAAATTTAAATATGAATGACATGTCATATATTTAAAAGAAGTAGTAAATACATGGCATGACAATTATGCATGAGTCAAACAAATCCAAAACATTTTATTTAAGTTTCTAATGATGTATCAAATTCCCGATTTGATACATATCGTGTGAACCCGCAAATATGTCAACCCACTTTGACATCATTAATGATATTAATTTTAATTGTTATAGTTAGGGTAAATTTTATTTTAGTACGAGTTTAACTTGTTTAACGATTAGTTAGAGATTATATTGATTAAGAATTAATTAAGAATTAATTGATGTTGAATTAATTGATTTGAATTAATTAAGATTAAATTATTAATTAATTGAATTAATTTGGATTAAGTAAGATTTAATTAACATTAATTAAGATTTAATTTGAATTGAATTTAGATTTTAATCTAAATTTAATTTAGATTTAATTTATTTATTTGATTTAATTTGAATTATTTGAATTCATTCGAATTTAATTGAATTTGTTTGAATTGATTGAATTAATTTGAATTTTAGTTAATTTGAATTTAATTTAGATTTAAATTTAATTTAATTTAATTTAATTTGAATTTAATTTAATTTGAATTTAATTTAATTTGAATTTAATTTAATTTGAATTTAATTTAATTTGAATTTAATTTAATTTGGATTTAATTTTATTTGAATTTAATTTAATTTGAATTTAATTTAATTTGAATTTAATTTAATTTGATTTTAATTTAATTTGAATTTAATTTGAATTTAATTTTATTAATTGAATTAATTTGAATTAATTAAGATTTGAATAATTAAGGTTGAAATGATTAATTAATAATTGTGGGTTTAAATTCATCATTTTCATTATTTCGAAAATTTCTTCTTCATCTTTATCTGTCTTTTCAAGTTTTTCTAATAATTTTGATTTATTTGAATTTTTGTAATTTTCATTGATTATGGCCCTAATCTTAGAAAATTTTATCTCCTCCTCAACATTAGATCTTTCAATATCCTTAACATAGGTGGAGTAATTTGGGCCACTTATTAAGGTTTTGTAATAATCTTCAATATTATCTATGATTAAGTTATTATCTAGGAGAATTTCATCTTCAAATTTATCCTCAGAATTATCCTCAGACACATCTTCAATATTTTCAAGAAATTCAAAATTAATCTCTAGATTATCCTTAAGATTTTCAGAATTAATTTCTGGATTATCCTTAAGATTTTCAAAATTAATTTCTGGATTAATTCTACTAACTTCAGAGTTATCTTTAGAATTTTTAGATTTGAATTCAGAGTTATACAACGGATTTTCAAATTTGAATTTATAATTATCTAAAGAATTTTCCAATTTGAATTCGGATTTATCCTTAGGATTTTCGAATTTGAATTCAGATTTATCCTTAGGACTTTTGAATTTGGATTCAGGATTAATTTCATATTTAAATTCAGAATTACTTGTATCATTATCCGTAAAATTATTAGAGTTCATTCCATATTTGAGTTCAGAATTAAATTTAGCAATTATTAAATTGGTATTAATGATTAAACAATTTATTTCTAACATTTTAGCCATATTCACATTTTGTAACTTGTCATTCAAAATATCTACTTGACTATGTAGTAATTCTAACTTATCAGGGAAATTATCTAAATTATTAAAAGACATTGTAGGAATTTGTAAAACTTTTGGAGCATAAATCTTACATACCTTCGTCAGACACTTGTTTTTGTAGTGTCCGTATTTTTCGCACTTGAAGCATTCACTACAAGAATTTTTGCAATCAACAACGCCCAATCGACAACGTTTTTTAAAAAAACGTTGTCTTTTTTTGTTTTACAACGTTTTTAGTGAAAAGCGTTGTCTATGTGTTTTACTTTTTAATAACGACAACGTTTTATAATGATGCGATGTGCTTAGTGTTGTGGTTTCGGATGAAAGACAACGCTGTTACAAAAGTGTTTTTTAAAAGCGTTGTCGTATTTCCCGCTAAAATAAAAAACACATCCCCTCCCTCCACCTCGCTCAATGCCAACCTTCGGCGGCTCGCGAAAAATCTCTCCGCGCTTCTTTTCTCCGCGAAATATCTCCCTCCACCTCCCTCCACCTCCCTCATTGCCACCTCCCTCATCCTCTCCTCTCCACGAAATCGACATTGTGTACGATCTGGTGAACATACATCTTCTCCTAGCTCACCACCAAGAAGTATCCTCCACGAGCTCTTCGTCCGTCGAGTGGAAACTGAACCCCAGCGGCAGCATCACGACGCTCGCCACTACCCTCTCCATCTCTCTCTCTCTCGCAGTCGCCGACGTTCTGACTCTGTGGCGGTCAGATTTCAAGCTTCTGCTGGTGACGTTCGGGGAGAAGGGGGTTGCAAATTACTACACCAAGGTACATCCTCCTCGAATCACACTTCTCTCTTACCGCTTTGGGAGTAAGATCGATAGATTCTAAAACCCTAGGCATTTTCCAGTTTAGGGTTTCCGAAATCCTTAAGGGTTTCTGAAATGGAATGTATGCTACTTCCAGATTCCCAGTGTCTGTTGCAACCCAAACCTGGAAGTACAACAGTATGCTATTAGGTGTACTAGATCGATAGATTCTAAAACCCTATGTATTGTTTTCTTGCGCCTCATTCTGCAATTTGTTATGATGAAGAAGCCTGAAGTATCTAATATTAAGTCCCATATTCATCCTGCAGTTACTTTCTAATTTTTATGAGGGATCAAAAGTTGCATTTTCACCTACTGTTCATAAGCTTTCTTGGCAAGAGGTATATTTTATCCTTTTCCACAGTTGCTTCAAGTGTTCAAAATATAGTGTACAATATAAGATTTCTCTCAGGATTTTGCTTAAGAGTATCATACAGTTTATCTTTAGTTTTTTCAATATAATACCATGTGCATTTATATGTTCCAAATTCCTTATAATTTTTATGAAGAAATTAATCTAGTGGATGAATTTTCAGAGAGCTATTTTCTCCCTTGTTTCTGCTTCCTTCAGCATCTAAGGTTGTATTGAGTCAGTCAACTAATGATATTTGTTAGGGAATTGTATGCAAGTATCTGACATTTATTGTGATTCTTATAAACTTCAGTTATTTTAGCTACTTTGCTTTAATTGTTTTTATTTCCCAAATTTTCAATTGTTTGACACTGAAGATCAAATAAATTTATGATTCATTGCATTTTTTGTAATAAATAATGTCCAAAAGCTGACAACCTATTCACGGTTTTCAATTTGAAGCTCAATATGTTGGAGGATCTTCTAGATGAGGTGCAAATCGCTAGAAAATATCTGAGGATCTCTACTTCTTTGGTATGTAATGCAATTCTTCTTCCAGTTTTACTATTAGTCATCCTTATTGGTATATTTGTTCTCTTTATTATCTATTGATTTTCTATTTTTGTTCCATTTTGGCAAATAATGGTTTAAAGATGTAATAGCCCTTTCCACAAATGAATACTCAACCATTATTTTGTTATTGCAGAGGATAATAATGATTTGGGTGATTTGCACAAACAGAGGTAATATTTTCTAGCTGTTTGAAGGTGGTATTTTCAACATTGATACATTTAGTTATGCAACTTACAAGTTTATTAAATTTTATTTTCAGAGTAAATGAAGCACTAGGTTTACAGGACAAGTATTTACTTGAGCAGTCCAAACTGCAGATAAAACATGCTAAGTTAGACCAACTGCATGTGGGAATTCTTTCCATCTTTTTCCATTTGGGTAAAATAGCTATTGTAAAACTAAGTTATTGCATTTTCTTAATACAGAATAGAACTCAGGCAACTAAAACAGGACTTTGTGATTGTCGAGATCTTAAAGCAGCATTCTCACAGCTGTGCCTTCAGCGTACAAGAGCAGTGCAAAGCTCAGATTTATTTATTTCTAGTTATCAAAATCAGGTGCTTTGAGCTCTCTAGTCCATGTTTAAATCTTATACATCTTTTTTTTTTTTACATTTTCCAGTTATTGGATGGATTATATTGGATATAGTTTATAGCACTATCACATTTGCCTATAATATTTGAGAATTTTTTTTAACTACTCTTCTTATTCATACTTATATCCTTGTGTCTTTTATTTACAGTTATTTACGTCTAACAAGCATGATCAATTGGAGATCCATAGAATATGAAATATTAGCATATTCAAGTATCTGAAAAATCTCATTATAGTAGCTTTAAAATCAAGTATCTTAATTTTGGAATCATATTATAAAGAGCTAATTGCAAAAAGAAGCATACAACTTAAAAATTAGACTAATACCATTTGTTATTCTCTTTTATCATTTTCAATTTTTTAAAAAATGTTTGTGGTTTCAATATTTCTGTTCCATTTTGGATGCTAAAAAATATGATTAGTTTGAGACTTTTATATTTGTCCATAATACTAGATCAAATGAGCTTAACAATGATTTAAAGAAAATGTAAGTAGGTAAAGAAGTCAATTTGGATGACATTCCTTTACGAGTTTGGAAGATCAAGGTATATATTTTTTGATTATGATATTCCTATTAGAGTTTGTAGATCAATGTATATATTTGTGAACCAAATTGTTAAAAAAAGTTTGCAAATTAAGATGTACATCAATGTAGGAAAATATTTCAAATATCAACTGATAAGAATAAAAATGCCGTGTAATGTTGTTCTAATTATAGACTAATCAAGTTCATAAACTATACCTTGAAATTTTGGGAAAGGGATATTAAGTGTAGAATAAAGGATAAATGTTTTGAAAAATCAATTTCATTTTCATCATGTATAAATATTTATGCTGTAAGGAAACTAATGGAAAAATGTGAAAAAAACTTCTGATTTTTATTGTATTAACTTAGAAAAATATAATTAATGAACATTATTGTGGTGGATCTATAAAATGGAGCAGTGTTTATTAATTATTTTAATGTGATAAATAATTATATTGTGGAAATTTACAGAATATTCTTGTATATTTACAATATTAGAATTAGTTTCCCCACACTTTTAGGTAAATGATATTATAGAGCCTTAGCTCGTTACAAGGATACTGAACTTTGCAACCTCTCAAATACTTTGTTGACAAATTGTGTTAATGTAATGAATATGGGAAGGAAGAAGTTTGAACAACCACAAAAGAAATCTAGTTTGTCAACAAGTGTCCCAAGATCATTACATATGTTATATTGTTACAGTAAGCATGCTCTAGATGGAGGAAGGTGTATATCACTGCGTTTAGATAATGAAGTTTTTGATGAAGATTGTGAACTTTTTCTGGACCTTGAGGATATAAATTCTTTGTATCATTTGGAGCCAATTTCAGTAAATTTGATCGTTGCCTACATATGGTAAGTGAAATTATTTAAGCAATTTCAGAAACATTTTCTTCACAGATGATGTTTTATATTCATTAATGAAACATTATGAGTGATCCTTATGTTTGCTTTACATTATTGTTTCGTATCTTAATTTTATTTTCTTTGCATTGATAGGTGTCTGTATAAAAAGAAGCTGAAAGATAACACTACAAAGAAATTCAGATTTATGAATCCCCACAAAATCCCATTTCTAGAAAAAATGGCACAAGACAAAACAGCTAAGCTTGAAACGCTGAACCAAAGGGCAACTCTTTTAGCTGATAGGCTAACCGGTGCATCATCAGATGAAATTGTTTTGGTGCCATGTAATGTCGGGTAAGTGCAAAATAAAACTTCACTTTAAAATGCATCCATTCGCTAATTTATTAAATTTTATGATCTAACCATATGTCTTTGCCTAGTTTCCATTGGATTCTCAGTGTAATTGAACCTTACAAGGATACTATTTATGTGTTGGATTCCCTTAGTTCCCGCATTCGAGATGATGATTGTAAATATGTAATGGAAATGTGAGTTCAGATTTCTATCAGTAATTTATATTTTAATATAAATTTTATATAACAAATATTCATAACGTATGAAGGGCATTACGTTTGTTTAATTCTACCAAGGGAAGGAAAGGGAGAAAAAATGCTAAGTGGGAAGTAGTTAAGGTATGTATACTTTTGTTTAACATATATTGGAATGTGTATAATTTTCGTTAACTATTTGACAATAATTACCATATATAGGCTCCTCAATAACCGGATGCGAAACAATGCAGTTTTTTTGTGATGAGATACATGAAACAAATTATTGAAGAAGTTGAGACTATCGAGAGAGATTCACTGAGATCAATAGTAACTATATTAAGCTTATCTCAAATTCTTTGACATTAACTATTTAGAATTGCAAAGTGATCAGTGTTGATTATTTTTCCCATTAACCACTCGCCAATTTAATTTGTCTATGTTCACAGTTCACAAAAACAGGTTACTCTCGTGATCAAATTGATGAGGTTCGGGCCGAGTTGACGGAGTGCATTCAAGATCATATTTCTGAATAGGTTTGGAATCATACAAGATCATTATTCTATTTAGATTTAAGTTCATGGAATGATGTTTTTTTTAAAAGTAGCTTACATTATATTGTATTTTCTATAATTTCTAATTCCATTTTTTTAGGCAGTGTTAAAGGATAGTTATGAGATCGAGCTTCAGAAGTTGGCCCCAATCGCGGATTGATTATGAAACTTGTGAATTGAAAAACTCGTGAAACTCTTAAGTGATTGATGATGTGTTGTAAAACTTGTGAGTTTGGAAAACTTGTCACATGCAGTGAAAGGATGTTTGCTTGCATTAATATGCAAGTACAAGATATCTGTATAATAGTTATCAGTGTAAATTTTCTAGATTTTGTAATCTTTTGTCAGTGTAATATATAGGAGGAAGATGTTGACCTGTTAGTTGAGCATGTAGATGCTACAAACTGCAAACGAGCATGTCTCTACCTCACAAGTCCATCTAAGTATGCTTTATATTCTTTTGTAGTTGTAACATATGGAGGTATGTAAAGCAGTCTTTCTTGATAACACCCAAGTATGCTCACCCCAGTCATAATGTTTTATTCTAATTTTTTATTATTTTTCCTAATAATATTCTCTGTTGCCAGTATGTGAAGCTGAGCTACATGTGGAGGTATACACTGTTTTATTCTGATTTAAATTTTGTATACAACCTGATTACCACTGCAACCACCTTCTGGTTCGTTCAAATCTTCCAGGTATGATGATGACCTTGAGCAATTTCTAAAAGGATACTGACAAAGTGTAATAAGCTTTTGCCATTTCAGTCAAAAAAGAGAAACTATCACACTCGATTATCCCAATTTTTATATTGATATAGCCTTTATTCTTCATTTTAATCTGATTGAATTGCATGTTGATCTGTGCAGGTTTTTCAGATTTGCGAAGCTACAGACAATCAAATGTTCTCTGGCCGGCTAATCAAGTTCTTCACTGTGAGTTATGGGCTAATCAAGTTCTATACGCGTAGGTGAGGTAAGTTACTATTAGTTTTGACTTGAGAATTTTGTGCCAGCTATTTGCCTATCCATTTAATTTTTATCTGTTAATTATTCTTAGTGTTTTCTTATTTCGATTGCATCTGCAAAAGCATTGAACTTTAAAAATATTGTCTATCCTCCACTTGTTCCATTCTATTAAAGGCAATATCTTCTCTCTCAACATTTTCCTTAAGCTTATATATCTTTCTTATCTACTTTTGCAGCACACAAGGCAAATGGTGTGAGCTCACTATGGGGCCACAAACTTAGAGGTAAGTAATTGAAAAGGATAATTGGTTTGTTACTTGTTAGTTATATTACCTTTGCTTTCCATCTTTTTGTGAAGGATTATTTTTCAGAATGATGTCTTGATGTTTAAAAGCTTGCTAAATGTCGAAAATGATTCTGATCCCAGACTGTCTCTTGTATCTCATGATCAAAGTGTCTTCTTTTTGCAGATCAGTTTTATATGTCGTGGAACAGCGTTACAGATGAGCCTTTCAGTTGTTATGTATATGCTTTACAGTGAATTTTGTAAACTATTATCAGTGTAAATTGTGAATATTATCAATTGTGAATAAAAATGCTTGTAAATTGTGAATATTGTAAATTGTTAAATTGTGAATATTATAAATTGTGAAAAACACTGCCTATTAAAAAGACAACGTTTTTTAAGTAACAATACACAACACGATTTTTGCGTTGTCTTTGTGCCAAACCACAATGCTTTTTCCACGTTGTCTTTGATACTCGACTTTTAACAACAGCGTCAATAACAACGCTTTTTAAAAACCAATAGACAACGCAAAAAAAGTGTTGTCTTTGCTCCAAACCACAACGCGGAAAAAGCGTTGTCGTAGATATACTTTCTACAACGGCTTCATCAACATCGCTTTTTAAGCATTAACGACAACGCGGAAAAAGCGTTGTTGTTTAACTTTTTTCTTGTAGTGATTGTACGTGACTTTTGTCCCTCCGGCTTCCTAGCGCTGGTGCCTCATTTGCCACCGGTAGTGAAAATCGAGTCTTACGAATAGGGCACTGATTTTTATAGTGCCCTCTCTCCCTGCACGTGAAACAGATAATATGGAATTTAAAAACAGACATTTTAATTAAAATGTACCTGATTCACCCCTGGGCTCCCCCTCAACTCCTGGCGTCGTTGCTCTGTGGCGGTTAGTCCGGTGAAGAGCGGCTTGTTCTGATACCAATTGTAGGACCGGTGCCGTCGATAGAGGGGGGGTGAATATCGATCGTGAAAAACTCTCGCGGAAACTTCGTAGAAAAACTCGGATCGTTCTGAACTTAGAACGTTAGTAGCACAGCGGAAAAGTAAATAAACAAAATAAAAGCAATACACAGGGACACAGCGGGATTTATTTACTTAGTTCTCAACCCCCCAAGGTCAGTACATCCATGGCCTATGTACTCGGCGTGAGTCCACTATTGGTCTCCTTTCCGGAATTTCCGGAGGCAGAGAAAACCCGTCTTACAGTGTAGAAGTACAAGCACAAGTACAGAAAATTAAGTACGGAAAATTAAATGCAAACCGAACAAAACAAAGTTGAAGCTCGGACGATCTGGACCTCCGAAGTGCCGCGCACTTCCTCCTGGACCCTCCCGGTCGTAGACCCTCATCTTTAGCGTGTTGTTGTCCGTCAGAATGATCATAATGGCTTGTAGCAGTTATGTCTGAAGCAGAGGGGTCGAGGGGCCTTTTTATAGCTTCTGGGGGCGTCCGGAACGTTAGGGGCGCCCCCCCCCCACGTGTCGTCAACCGATCCGAGCACCCCTCGATCAGTCGTTATCCCTTCGGGATCGGGCTGAGGTTTGACTGGGGGGTGCCCGGGACGCTAGGGGCGCCCAGGTTGACTCTATTCGCTGGCTTGACTTTTATCCACTTTGTTGGCTTGAGCTCGGGGCGCCCTGACCATCCGAGGCGCCCGGGAGCATGGGGGCGCCCGGGAGCATGGGGGCGCCCGGGAGCACGGGGGTGCCCCGCCCAATTAGCTTCCGAAGCGTACATTTGCTCCACTTCTTTTGTATTCACCTTGGGGGCGCCCGGGACACTCCGGGTGCCCTACTCAGCTGTTGCCTCACTCCTTTGAGGCTCTCTGAGCTGCAGACACTCGTTCCTTCGGTCCTGCATCCAGGGTTAGTCCAAAATAACACAGAGCAATAATATGTTATCTTTATACAGCCTCAGCTGTCTTGGTTCTGACTTTGGGTCTCTACGAAACCCTAGGTCGAACCGGCGCAAGTTCCCACCCCCGAGAACGCGCCTTTCACCTACTCCTTTCAGGAGACGGTTGCCACCCAGTCCTTCGGGTGGACTTTTGCTTAGCTTCCGATACTTCCGGACCTCGAGATGCCCAAACCCTGACCCGTCTCTATTCCTGTCCTTAGTCAACGCTCAGCTAAGTTGCTCAGTCCCTCGGACCAAGACTCCGTGCCCAAACCCTAGGTCCAGGACTTAGGTGTCCAACCCTCGGCCAGGTCTTCGTGCCCAATTCCCCGAACGAGGTCTTCGGTGCCCAACCCTCGGCCAGGTCTTCTTGCCCAGTCCTCGACCAGGACATAGTGCCCACCTTCCGAGCAGGTCTTCAGTGCCCAGCCCTATGCCAGGACTTATTGCCCAGCTTCACTCACCAGGTCTTAGTGCCCAGCTTCACTCACCAGGTCTTAGTGCCCAGCTTCACTAGGACTTTTCTTTCGCTTAGGTTAATTCTCCTAACACCCCTTTGTCTGTTCAATGTATCACTGTCTTAAGTGTATTGTCAAACATTAAAACACTTTAAAGGAGAACATCATTGATGCAACTTGCACCAACACTCCCTTCTTCGTGTCTTCTCGCTGATGGACTCGCCAAGCTCCTTGTTTCTTCCCAAGTGCTCAAGTAACAGAAGGTTACTTCAGATTCACAGTTGCTTGCTCAAGAGATGGATCAAAGTTGTCGCAAGATCACAGAAGTTGTAGCCAAAACCGAGAGCTCTCCTCTTCTCCACTTCTCAGCACTTTTAAGCATCTAGCTTCTCCAACTCACATCGCCAGCCACCAGACGCTCTACTGCTGCTTACCAGTTGCTCAGCTGCAACTGCCCACCTACCACTGAGCTCTCCTGGACTCCCTGAGCTTCCCTCAGCTAAGCCCCAGTCAACAGCTCCAACAGCTCCAACAGCGCCAGCATCCATTGCAACCTGAGATGGAAAACGGACAAATTTGCTCTAAGGAAAGACTCCCATTGACCCTCCTTGAGTGTTTGAATTCATCTCTGTCATCTGCACACTAAATCAGATCATAAGCACAGAAAATCAAGCAGAGGATCAAATATCAGAAGACTCTGAACAAGTATCGGTAGCGTATCAGTAGTAATCAGAACACGATCAGAGCTCTGACAGCGCTTTTGAATTAAAGTTGTCAGCTGCTGATCGGTCACCGGACCGATCAGAGGGACTCCTGATCAGTCACCAGACCGATCAGGATGGGTTCAGACCGATCAGGCTCCAACCTGATCGGTCCCCAACGTGTAATCAGAAATCGTGACTTCTCCGGGATCGATCACCAGACTATTCCCAAGTCGTGGATCGGTCACCAGACCGATCCACCCCTTTGCAGGGTGATTTCCCAGCTTCGCAGTCCAAACCTCCTGATCGGACTGGTGACCGATCAAGCCACCCTCCGACCGATCAGGCTCCAACCTGATCGATTATTGTGAGAAGTCTGCGACGTTTGATCGTTCATCAGAACGATCCGAATAGTATCTCTAATCGGTCACCAGACCGATCAGGAGCCGAGCAGTAGGGTTCCCAGACTCACTGTATGCTCCCTGATCGGTCACCAGACCGATCAAGAGTCGAGCAATAAGGTAACTGTATGCTCCCTGATCGGTCACCAGACTGATCAGGAGCTGAGCAGTAAGGTTCCCAAACTTACTGTATGCTCCCTGATCGATCACCAGATCGATCAGAAATAGCTGGATTGGTCACCAAACCGATCCACGAGGGAACTCCGTGCCAACTTCCCTGATCGGTCACCAGACCGATCCAGGCAGGGCCAAATCCACTCTAAGTCAAGAGAACAAGCCTCCAGCCCTTCTCTGACTCGTGCTTGGTCCCTCGGACCGAGACTCCATGCCAAGTCTCACTCACCGGGACTTCAACCTAGCCCTCCAAGCTAGGACCTGGCCCTCCAAGCCGGGATTCCATCCAACCTAGCCCTCCAATCTAGGACCTGACCCTCCAAGCCAGGGTTTCATCCACCTAGCCCTCCAGGCTAGGACCTGACCCTCCAAGCCAGGGTTTCATCTAACCTAGCCCTCCAGGCTAGGACCTGACCCTCCAAGCTAGGGTTTCATCCACCTAGCCATCCAAGCTAGGACCTGACCCTCCAAGCCAGGATTTCATCTAACCTAGCCCTCCAGGCTAGGACCTGTCCCTCCAAGCCAGGACTTTTCACACCTAATCCTCCAAGTTAGGACTTTTTACACCTAGCCCTCTAAGCTAGAACTTTTCACATCTAACCCTCCAAGTTAGGACTTTTTCATCCAACTCTATGCCCAGTCCCCAACCAGGACTTAATCTCAATCATCTCATCAACCTAAACTAAAATCGGTGTCAGCACCAAAACAACAATCAGGGTCAGACTGCATCAACAATCTCCCCCTTTTTGTTGTTTGACAACCCGATTTTAAGTTTAGGAATTTGAATTTAATTTCTCAAATTTCAGAATTGTAGGAGAATCAGGATCCTCCCCCTACAATAGTCAAACTCATAGTATTCTAAACTTAACCAAACCACACTCTCCCCCTTTGTCAAACACCAAAAAGGGTGTAGACGGGTTGTTAAGTTTAAACATACTCCCCCTAAACCCTAGGGGTTCTCCCACAACAACAAAGATATGATTTAATTTGGAAGCATATGAAACCATGTGATAAATATAAAATAGGACATAGCAACCACATGCAACATATGAATCAGGAGTAAAACAGGAACTAGGAATAAACATGGAGTAGCATGATATACATGAAATCAATCATAATGTTAGATGCATCACACAGCATCAAGTGCAGCAAAAATCCAAGACAGACAAATAGTTAGATGTATATCAATGCATCAAAGTATAGTCAACTACACCACCAAGACATAACATGCAAAACAGTCAAATCACCAAGCATGAAAACAAGATCAGCTGTGTCATCATCAGGTACAAAGGACCCCGGTGCAGTACTGCCAGAGGGTATAGATCCATGAAATGTGTGCTGGCGCCACTCGTCATACCATGTCTACTGCTGGGACCGGATCCCCGAGACATCGGACTCCAATGCGTGAAGTCGGCGATCAAAGGATCAAAACTCCGACCGGACCTCCTCGCGCCAGAGCTCGGAGATGTGACACTCATGCTACATCGTCAGCTCCAGCTCCGAGACCTACCAGCGGATGTCAGGATCTGGCTCGTAGTCGTAGTCAGCAGCAGCGGCGGGCGCCCCGGATGTGCAGCCGGAGCTGCGGGTACCTGTACGTGTGCGCCTCTAGGAAGCTCGCCAAGACCTCGCCCGTCCTTCCAGATAAGACTCTGATCGTCCGACCCAACAACAATACCAGATTTGGCAAACGTGCATTTGCCCAATCGGCAATCCTGTCTAACCATGGGCACTGTCCTGCCCTTGGTCACATCAATACCAACTGACATAAGCCAGTCAGTAATGATGTGACCGAACGGCGTATACACAGTGCGACGACTGGGCTCGCGATAGGAGATGATCGACTGAAAAACACTCTCCATAATGTTAAAGTCCATGTGGCGGTGCATGCCATAAAGCATCAGACAGTGATATGGTTGGATCTCAGTCAGGGGTTTGGAGGTTATGGGCAAGATGCAGTTCGTGATTATCTTAAAAAGAACATAATCGATAGGAGAAAGTCGGAGGGCCGCAAAGGTCGGAAAGTTAGGCCCCAACTCATCAAGGCCAGCTGGTCGAGGGTGTCCGAAGAAGTGCTCATATATGGAGTCGGGGGTGACGTCCCCGAATGGAGCCAATAAGGGGCCAGGAAGCTCTGGGTAGATAGAATAAAAATTAGGCGATTGTCGACCGCCCAGATACTCCGCCAAGACATCATAGGAGAAGCCAAGATTCCTCTTGGCTACTCAGTAGTGAAATCAAAGCCACCTTGAGGTCCTTGTTATAGATTATTGTAGAATTCAGAAACAATGTCATAGTTGATTGTTCGTTCGAGGGAGAGAAAGAAATCAAGGTTATAAAAATCAATCACCTCTATGATAGAGGGACAATGCTCAACCAAGAAAGGTCGATCAATAGACCGACACGAAAGTAGTTTGAAAGTTCTGGATTGAAAGGCCTGCTCAAAGGCCACATTCAGGAACTGAGAACTAGACGAGGGCTGAGGCCTTCGGGAGGGCGCGGAAGAAGAAGGGTCTTTGCCCTTTGAGCTTCCCTCAATGGGTTCTTTTCCCTTTGAAGCTTTCCTAAGGGTTTGAAGAATTAATCATGACAACAGATCGGATCAATATAAGTAAATCGAACATTGATAAGATCACGACACAAGTCGATAATCATGTACAAATCAAAGATCACAAGGTTAAGGCATTGATCAAATTGGTCAAGACACGGTTTGATTAATGAAATAATCAGTATAAGATAGGTCACGACAATCAATTGAATGGACCAAGTTGATATCATGGCACAAATTAAAGGATCACAAGGGTAAGATTTGATCAAAATCAAATAAGATTCGATCATGTGGGAGGCACACATGGCACACACCAAAATAAACACCAAAATCAAACATCAAGGTTAGTTCACCAAGTATCATGATATTTGAAGTAATCAACAAGATGAAAGTAGGAGACCCTTACTTAGGTGTCATT
>JAGFNQ010005503.1:28526-94400 GCA_024364735.1 Boesenbergia rotunda
CTCCAGCTCCGAGACCTACCAGCGGATGTCAGGATCTGGCTCGTAGTCGTAGTCAGCAGCAGCGGCGGGCGCCCCGGATGTGCAGCCGGAGCTGCGGGTACCTGTACGTGTGCGCCTCTAGGAAGCTCGCCAAGACCTCGCCCGTCCTTCCAGATAAGACTCTGATCGTCCGACCCAACAACAATACCAGATTTGGCAAACGTGCATTTGCCCAATCGGCAATCCTGTCTAACCATGGGCACTGTCCTGCCCTTGGTCACATCAATACCAACTGACATAAGCCAGTCAGTAATGATGTGACCGAACGGCGTATACACAGTGCGACGACTGGGCTCGCATAGGAGATGATCGACTGAAAACACTCTCCATAATGTTAAAGTCCATGTGGCGGTGCATGCCATAAAGCATCAGACAGTGATATGGTTGGATCTCAGTCAGGGTTTGGAGGTTATGGGCAAGATGCAGTTCGTGATTATCTTAAAAAGAACATAATCGATAGGAGAAAGTCGGAGGGCCGCAAAGGTCGGAAAGTTAGGCCCCAACTCATCAAGGCCAGCTGGTCGAGGGTGTCCGAAGAAGTGCTCATATATGGAGTCGGGGTGACGTCCCCGAATGGAGCCAATAAGGGCCAGGAAGCTCTGGGTAGATAGAATAAAAATTAGGCGATTGTCGACCGCCCAGATACTCCGCCAAGACATCATAGGAGAAGTCAAGATTCCTCTTGGCTACTCAGTAGTGAAATCAAAGCCACCTTGAGGTCCTTGTTATAGATTATTGTAGAATTCAGAAACAATGTCATAGTTGATTGTTCGTTCGAGGGAGAGAAAGAAATCAAGGTTATAAAAATCAATCACCTCTATGATAGAGGGACAATGCTCAACCAAGAAAGGTCGATCAATAGACCGACACGAAAGTAGTTTGAAAGTTCTGGATTGAAAGGCCTGCTCAAAGGCCACATTCAGGAACTGAGAACTAGACGAGGGCTGAGGCCTTCGGGAGGGCGCGGAAGAAGAAGGGTCTTTGCCCTTTGAGCTTCCCTCAATGGGTTCTTTTCCCTTTGAAGCTTTCCTAAGGGTTTGAAGAATTAATCATGACAACAGATCGGATCAATATAAGTAAATCGAACATTGATAAGATCACGACACAAGTCGATAATCATGTCACAAATCAAAAGATCACAAGGTTAAGGCATTGATCAAATTGGTCAAGACACGGTTTGATTAATGAAATAATCAGTAATAAGATAGGTCACGACAATCAAATTGAATGGACCAAGTTGATAATCATGGCACAAATTAAAGGATCACAAGGGTAAGATTTGATCAAAAATCAAATAAGATTCGATCATGTGGGAAGGCACACATGGCACACACCAAAATAAACACCAAAATCAAACATCAAGGTTAGTTCACCAAGTATCATGATATTTGAAGTAATCAACAAGATGAAAGTAGGAGACCCTTACTTAGGTGTCATTGTTGAGTTGGTCGATTGTTTGAGAAGAACAGACTGTGCAAACGTAACCCAGCGACTCACAGCCGAAATCGATTGCAGCCAAAGAACTCAGGAAGGAAGCTTGAACAGACAGAGAGCTCGCAAGCCAGAGACCAGAGATCTCGCCGAAGGAATGATTCGCCGAACACTCGTAGAAAGGAAGAGGAAGATGGACTCGCAGGAACAGGGAGGTGTTTCGGCGCTAGGGCTTGGGAAGTAAGGTTGAGACGGAGTTAATAGGTTGGTGGACCGATCCACCAACCGAAATTTAATGTGATCGAACATATCACCGTTCGATCTGGGAGCGCCCAGACTGATCAGGCTCCAGCTTGATCGTTCTGGCTTGGTCCTGATCGGTCGGGTGACCGATTAGGCAAGCCCCTGATCGGTCTGCCGATCGATCAGGGAGCGAACAGTAGGTTCGTGAGATTTTCTGTAAGCCTCCTGATCGGTCCGTGGTCCAATCACCACAGGGAGCCAGATCGGTCCAGGGACCGATCCAGGCCAACACAGAAAATTTTGACACTTTCTCGCAAAATAGCTGGACCGGTCAATTGGACCGATCAGGCCGACTCCTGATCGGTCTGTGGACTGATCAGCCCTATGTCTGATCGGTCGGTGGACCGATCAGGTATCAGAAATTTTCTGATACAAGTCTGAAACTTCAGTTTCAGATTCCCTATCGAATTTCGATATGATATGGTTAAAGATTATCGACCTTGAAGGTGTTCCCATGACTCTAATTGACCCCTGAACAAGGATCAAAGGTCCTTATGGGTTTAGCAAATCAATTTGCTCCACCCAAGTGGAGTCAAATGCAAACACAAACATTCATCCAATGATCAAACAAGTTTGTACCAAAATAAAGTCTCCAATCAAGTTTCCTTGATTGGAATGTCCAAGTATGATCATGGAGCCAAATACACATATGTTATGCATTGGTTTTCCCCATACTTGGTCAACTTAGTGATTATTGTCTCGTCAACCTAATTTCTCAAGGGATGCATTAACATTTTGAGTAATTAGGTTGATCCTAGCATCTCGCCCCATATCTAGCAAACAAAAACATTTTGTTGAACCTTATAGTTTGTGTGAGATGTCCCCAACTTACCCAATAATTGTTCCCAATAATTTGAATTGATCATGAAGGGTTTTGAATGCTTTTTAGTCAATCCTATGAAGCACGACACATTCCCAATTCCCTTCGTAAGAAACTAAATTCATTCTTAGGGAGTGGTTTAGTGAAAATGTCCGCTAGATTTGATTTGGACTCTACATGTGAGAGTACAATATCTCCTCTAGCAACATGATCTCTAATGAAGTGGTGACACACTTCAATATGCTTGGTTCTAGAATGATGGACTGGATTCTTTGTTAGGTTTATTGTGCTTATGTTATCACATAACACTTGCACACCCTTGTAGCTTAATCCATAGTCCTCTAGTGTATGAATCATCCACAACAATTGTGATACACTCTCTCCCATGGCGATATATTCTGCCTCGGTCGTGGAGAGAGCAACACAATGTTGCTTCCGACTTGACCAACTAACTAGTGATGATCCTAAGAATTGGCAACCCCCACTTGTGCTTTTTCGATCCAACTTGCACTCAGCATAGTCGGAATCGGTGTAGCCAATTAGGTCAAATGATTCGGTATGGGGGTACCAAAGACCAACTCCAATTGTGCCCTTAAGGTATCTCAAAATTCTCTTGACAGCAATTAAATGAGATTCCTTGGCACAGACTTGATACCTAGCACGCATACCCACAGCAAAAAGTATATCAGGTCGACTAGCTGTGAGGTATAGCAAACTACCTATCATGCTCCGGTATTGAGTTAGGTCAACAGGTTTACCACTCTCATCATTGTCTAAACGTGTGTTTGTGGCCATGGGAGTGGTAACATCCTTCGAATCACTCATGTTAAATTTTCGGGGCATCTCTTGTGTGTACTTTGATTGGTGCACATGAATTCCGTCACGAGTTTGCTTGATTTCAAGTCCAAGGAAGAAAGTCAACTCTCCCACTAAACTAATTTGAAATTCACTCTCCATATGTCCAATAAATTCATTTAAATAGCCCTTATTGTTTGAGCCACAAATTATGTCATCGACATATACTTGGGCCACAAATATATCATCATCATCTCTCCGTAGAAATAGTGTAGGACATAGTTTGCAAAATCGCGATCCTGGATCGTAGGATCGTACGATCCTACGATCCTGGACCACAAAACGATCCAGAATCGCGCAGAATCGTTTTTTGTAGCAGGATCGCAGCAGGATCGGTAGGATCGGACAGGATCGTATAGGATCGGACAGGATCGAAACAGGATCGGAACAGGATCGATGAAAGCTTTAAGAGGTCATAACTTTTGACTCGGATTGAACCACGTGACCTATAATATATCAAATTGAAACTCGTTCAAAGATCTACAAGTTAGTTTTAAGATTGAATCCAAAAAAATATTGTTTAAAGCCTTTTCAGAGGCCCAGAAGATTATTAATCTTTTTTATTATTTTTTTTATCTTTTACATCGTTAGTGTTAGTGTTTTAAGATTATTTAAATATCTATTTAATTATTTTTTAGTTAGTTTTTGATTAATAATATTATGTTATATCTTTTATCTAAAATGATGAGTCTTTAGATGTCTATTATCTAATAGGTTGACAATTAAATTGGATCATCTTGTAATAAATAGAATATTCTTGAAGTTAAACGTGATTATTTTCATTATAGTGTTAATTAAAATTGTATATTTTTTCATTTTAAGGGTTTTTGATAGGATCGTACGATTTTACGATCCAATCCTGACCGATCCGATCCTGACCCCAAATCGATCCTGTGTAGGATCGCGATTCTACGAACCTTGGTGTAGGGTCTATTTGTCCTATAACAAAATCTTTTTCAATTAGAAATGTCGACAACCGCTCATACCAAGCCGGGGGTGCTTGTTTAAAGTCGTAAAGCTTCTTTTTGAGCTTGAACACGTGGTTTGGAAATTCGGAATTCTCAAACCCTGGAGGTTGTTCGACATAGACCTCTTCTCTTATTAAATCATTTAGGAAGGCCGATTTGACATCCATTTGATAAAGTTTGAAACCACGATGTACTGCAAATGCAAGCATCAATCAAATGGACTCTAATCGTGCCACGGGAGCGTAGGTCTCATCATAATCAAGACCTTCAACTTGACTGTAGCCCTTGGCTACTAAGTGTGCCTTGTTTCTTATGATTTCTCCCTTATGGTTCAATTTATTTTTGAAGACTCATTTGGTTCCAATAATGGTGGTCTTCTTAGGTCTAGGGACTAAGTCCCAAACTTGACTTCTCTCGAATTGACCTAGTTCATCTTGCATGGCAATGATCCAATCGGGATCATTTAATGCCTCGTCAATTTTTCTAGGTTCAATTTCGGAAATTAGGGCAACTTCATTAACCTCATTCCTAAAGAATGATCTAGTCCTAACCTCATGATGGATGTCTCCAACAATTTGGTCTTGGGGATGACTAGAGGCTAACCTAGTTTGCCTTGGAGTTGGTGGTGCTTCTTGTATGGTGTCACTAGACACAAGTTCAGCCTCAGGATCCGACTGATCTATGGGTTGTCTAGGCTCACCGTCATCAAACTCATCACCACCATTAACAACACTTGAACTTCCATTCAAACCTAGTTTCCTAAGTTCGAATTGAACTCCTTCGATATCTTCTGGTTGATCATTTGCTTTGGGAATTTCCTCAAAAACAACATCAGAAGACTCTTCAACCAATTTGGACTTCTTGTTATAGACTCGGTAAACTTTGCTACGAGGGAGTACCCGACCAGTATCCCTTCATCAGCTTTTGCTGTGAACTTTCCAAGATGGTCCTTGGTGTTTAGAATAAACACCTTACAACCAAACACCCTAAGGTGTTTAACTGTAGGTAGTTTTCCAAACCAGAGTTCATGAGGAGTCTTTCCTAGAAATCTATGTATGAGGACTCGGTTTTGCACGTAGCAAGCTGTGTTCACAGCTTCGGCCCACAAGTAACCCGGTAATGAGTACTCATTGAGCATGCTTCGTGTGACCTCTTGTAAGACTCGGTTCTTCCTCTCTACAACACCATTTTGTTGTGGTGTCCTAGGAGTAGAGAACTCGTGTCTATACCCTCTATCTTGATAAAACTCTAAAAATCTTTGATTTTGGAATTCGCCTCCATGATCACTTCTTATTATTTTAATTGTTGATGATTTTTCGTTTTCAACTCTTCTACAAAATGAAATAAAAATATCTAAGATTTGGTCCTTATATTTTAGAAAATAGGTCCATGTATATCTAATAAAATCATCAATTATAACAAAATAATATCTACTACCATTCAAGGATATAATAGTGCTACAATCAAACAAGTCCATGTGAAGTAACCCATTTGACATGCATCACAAAGTTTGTCTTTTTCATACTTGATGCTTGGTAAGCCACAAACTAATCCCTTGTTGGCCAATTTCCGAATGTTCTTCATGTTCACATGTGCTAGTCTCCGGTGCCAAAGGGTGGACTCATCTTCTCTTGACATGAAACACTTAACAAAAGCATTAGTAGCACTTTTAAATGAAACTTGATAAATATTATCTACACTTGTGCCTACTAGTACCGTGTCAAAGGTGTCATGTTGTCTAACTAAACATTGACTTGATTGAAAATCAATTGTATAACCCTCACTACACAATTGACGGACACTTAGGAGATTAAATGTCATCCCCTTTACTAGAAGGACATTCTTAATCCTAAGACATTCGGATATTTGAATGTCTCCTATCCCTATAACCTTAAGACTACCATTGTTACCAAATGAAATATTACTTCTACTTTTTCTTTGAAGTGTAGTGAATAAGGATCTATCACCGGTCATGTGTTTGCAGCACCCACTATCAACGAACCAAGTTGATAGATGCTCCCCCTCAATCACAACCTACACAATTTGAAAAATAGAAGATTTAGGTACCCAAATCTTGGGACCTAAAACACCTACTAAGCAAGACTTAGGCACCCATGCCTTGACTACTTTTCTTTGAACCCTAGGAGTCTTAACTTGTCTAACATCAGTCCTAGACATTAAGGAAACAAATGATGGTTCTATGGGTCGGTAACCAATACCGACCCTATTGTAAACCGCCCTTTGTGCATTTAGAATCATATCTAAGGTCTTTGAGCTTGTTGAGAATTTCTCAAGAACACTCTTGAGTCTCTCAACTTCACTCTTCAATGATTTGTTCTCATCCTCTAACATTTCTAAATGTAAATCATCAATATCCTCATCCTTAGAGGATTTCAAATGTTCAACCTCTACTTTCAATGATTTAACTTTTGCCTTTGACTTTTTCAACAAATCGGTTAAATATGCAATGGTCCTATAGCATTTATCTAGTTCGGGAGTGATTACCTCTTCATCATCCGAAGATGATGAAGCCGCGTTTGAGGAGTCGGTGGATTCATCACTGCTCTCTTCTCCTTCAATTGCCATGAGTGTCACATGACGTGTACTCTTCTCCTCCTCCTCTTCGGATGAACTTGAGGAGGATTCATCCCATGTGGCCTTCAAGGCCTTCTTCTTCTTCTTAGATTTATCCTCCTTCTTCTTGAGCTTTGGGCAGTCCTTCTTGAAGTGCCCTTTCTTGCTACACTCATAGCAAGTAATATTAGACTTATCAATCTTAACTTCACAAGGGTTATCTTTACCCTTGAAGCGTCGACACTTTCTCATCATCCTTCTAACAAAGTTGGCCATCTCGGAGGAAGAAGACCCGCTGCCATCCTCCTCGGACTCGGATGAGGATGAAGATGAAGAGACTTCCTTCTTCTTCTCCTTCTTCTTCTTGTTGGTCTTTTCCCCTGCAACTAAGGCAATCCCCTTCTCCTTGGGGCCTTTGTTAGCCATCTCATGTAGCTCCATTTCACAAAATAAGTCATCTAATTTTACAATTGATAAATCCTTAGAAACTTTGTAGGCATCCACCATGGATGACCACAAGGCATTCATTGGAAAAGCTTTTAATACATACCTCACAAGGTCGCGGTTCTCGACCTTTTCATCAATAGAATGAAGACCGTTGAGGACTTCCTTGAACCGGCTATGAAGTTCACTCATCGTCTCACTCTCCTTCATGGAGAGGTTTTGTAGTTGGTTGAGGAACAAATCCCTCTTGGCTATTCTTGAATCTCGGGTACCCTCATGGAGTTCGATGAGTTTATTCCACAAATCCTTTGCACTTGTAAAGAGATCAACCTTGATTAGTTGGTCTTTGTTCATGCTACATTGCGAAGTCACCACCGCCTTCGCATCGGCTTCTCCTTTTCTCGTTTGCTCAGCTGACCAACGTGAAGATTCCAATTCTTTACCCTCCGCGTCTCTTGGAGGAGTGAAGCCCTCCTTCACGGAGAACCACATTCCGATGTCGGTCTTGAGATAGTATTCCATGCGAGACCTCCAATATTGAAAATCGAAACCATCGAAGAAGGGAGGTCGGGTGGTGCTAAATCCTTCTCTCAAAGCCATCGTTGATAGCTCTCGGTTGTTAATCCGCTTGAACAGAGCCCCAAGCACTGATACCACTTGTTGGAACTTGGATGGCTAAAGAGGGGGGGTGAATATAGCCAGACACCAAAAATCGCTTTCACTTAGGTAGATTCTGCACTTAGGGTTAGTAGTACACAGCGGAAGCAAATACAAAGCAGAGTAATGCAGAAACTAAACCCTAGTCTAAGCACATTCACAAAACGCTAACAAAGAGGATTTACAAGGTTCGGGGATAACTTGCCCCTACTCCTTGGCGTGCTTGTGAGGTGGGCGATCCCTTGATCGTCGACAGATCACGCCCCGAAAAATCCGGATAGAAAGCAACCTCCTTCTCGGTGGAGTAACCTCTCCATAGCATTTCAAGATGAATGAAGTATTAAGTACAGGAAACACAAGAAGGAATCTTACTGAGCACTAAGAACCGCAAGAACACAAGCGAACTCCTCACCGAGCTCCACTCAGCACAGATCTCACGCAAGAACTCCCTTCTTCGTGTCTTCTCGCTGATGGACTCGCCAAGCTCCTTGTTTCTTCCCAAGTGCTCAAGTAACAGAAGGTTGCTTCAGATTCACAGTTGCTTGCTCAAGAGACGGATCAAAATTGTCGCAAGATCACAGAAGTTGTAGCCAAAACCGAGAGCTCTCCTCTTCTCCACTTCTTAGCACTTTTAAGCATCTGGCTTCTCCAGCTCACATCGCCAGCCACCAGACGCTCTACTGCTGCTTACCAGCTGCTCAGCTGCAACTGCCCACCTACCACTGAGCTCTCCTGGACTCCCTGAGCTTCCCTCAGCTAAGCCCCAGTCAGCAGCTCCGGCAGCGCCAGCATCCGTTGCAACCTGAGATGGAAAACGGGCAAACCTGCTCCAAGGAAAGACTCCCATTGACCCTCCTTGAGTGTTTGAATTCATCCCTGTCATCTGCACACTTAATCAGATCATAAGCACAGCAAATCAAGCAGAGGATCAATATTAGAAGACTCTGAACAAGTATCGGTAGTGTATCAGTAGTAATCAGAACACGATCAGAGCTCTGACAGCGCTTTTGAATTAAAGCTGTCAGCTGCTGATCGGTCACCGGACCGATCAGAGGGACTCCTGATCGGTCACTAGACCGATCAGGATGGGTTTAGACCGATCAGGCTCCAACCTGATCGGTCCCCAACGTGTAATCAGAAATCGTGACTTCTCCGGGATCGATCACCAGACCATTCCCAAGTCGTGGATCGGTCACCAGACCGATCCACCCCTTTGCAGGGTGATTTCCCAGCTTCGCAGTCCAAACCTCCTGATCGGTCTCCAGACCGATCAGGGTGTGACCTGATCAGACTGGTGACCGATCAGGCCACCCTCCGACTGATCAGGCTCCAACCTGATCAGTTATAGTGAGAAGTCCGCAACGTTTGATCGTTCACCAGAACGATCCGAACAGTATCTTTGATCGGTCACCAGACCGATTAGGAGCCGAGCAGTAGGGTTCCCAGACTCACTGTATGCTCCCTGATCGGTCACCAAATCGATCAGGAGCCGAGCAGTAAGGTAACTGTATGCTCCCTGATCGATCACCAGACCAATCAGACATAGCTGGATAGGTCACCAGACCGATCCACAAGGGAACTCCTGCCAACTTCCCTGATCGGTCACCAGACCGATCCAGGCAAGGCCAAATCCACTCTAAGTCAAGAGAACAAGCCTCCAGCCCTTCTCTGACTCGTGCTTGGTCCCTCGTACCAAGACTCCATGCCCAGTCTCACTCACCGGGACTTCAACCTAGCCCTCCAAGCTAGGACCTGGCCCTCCAAGCCGGGATTTCATCCAACCTAGCCCTCCAAGCTAGGACCTGACCCTCCAAGCCAGGGTTTCATCCACCTAGCCCTCTAGGCTAGGACCTGACCCTCCAAGCCAGGATTTCACACCTAGCCCTCCAAGCTAGGACCTGACCCTCCAAGCCAGGGTTTCATCCACCTAGCCTCCAAGCTAGGACCTGACCCTCCAAGCCAGGATTTCACACCTAGCCCTCCAAGCTAGGATCTGACCCTCCAAGCCAGGATTTCATCCAACCTAGCCTCCAGGCTAGGACCTAACCCTCCAAGCTAGGGTTTCATCCACCTAGCCCTCCAGGCTAGGACCTGACCCTCCAAGCCAGGATTTCATCCAACCTAGCCCTCCAGGCTAGGACCTGACCCTCCAAGCCAGGACTTTTCACACCTAACCCTCCAAGTTAGGACTTTTCACACCTAGCCCTCCAAGCTAGAACTTTTCACACCTAACCCTCCAAGTTAGGACTTTTTCATCCAACTCCGTGCCCAGTCCCCGACCAAGACTTAATCTCAATCATCTCATCAACCTAAACTAAAATTGGTGTCAACACCAAAATAACAATCAGGGTCAGATTGCATCAACAAGGTACACGAGCAAAAGATGAAAGTTGCAAAGACGAGGATGTTAAGATGGATGTGTGGACATACGAGGATGGAGAGAATAAGGAATGAGAGCATTAGAGAGAAAGTCGGAGTTGTATCTATTGAGGAAAAACTTTGAGAGACATGTTTGAGATGTTACAGACATATACTTAGACAACCAATAAATGTCCCTGTTAGACGATGTGAAACTATAATAAATATGCACATTAAACGAGGGAGAGAAATATCAAAAAATAATAATTGGTTGACAATAATAAAACAAGATAAAATTTTTTTAAATATAGACGATAATATAATAGGGGACAGAGCCCAATGACGTAAAAGAATTCATATAACCCACCCCACATAATGGGATAAGATTTGATTGTTGTTTTGTATATTAAAATGCGAGATTCATCTAGTTTCATTGAGAAATGGAAGAAATAGATGAAGAAAGCATCATCAATTCAGAGATGATTTATACAAAGCAACACTAAGGTGTGACAACCACACTCTTTGAAATAATAACAAATCCTAAACCCGGGGTTGTCAAATTAAATAATTAGAGCTAAATGCGAAATCAGATTGTCAATGTACATATTGTACCATCCCCGAAATTCTAAACTGACTTCGTATACTTTTTGGGGACCCCTAAACTCTAAGGGAGACTTATTAAAAACTCCCTAATCAGAAACAATTCATCGTGTCCGCTCCCTTGGCAAGGGAACCATAGTTTATACTCCCTAAATTTTTTTTTGAACTCCCTAATACATAAATTTACCAATCTACCCTTATTAATTGTTATCCCTCTCTCCATTACCTTCTCCCCCATTTCTTCACGACGCATCCAAAAAAACCCTAACCAGCGCCATCCCACCATTTTCCTCTTCCTCATTTCCCTCTTCTCCATTTCTTCCCTACAGAATCTCCATCCTAAACAAACCCAAACCAAGGAAATCCATGGCTCGACCATTTCCCTCTTCTCCATTTCTTCCCGTTACAATCTCCATCCTAAACAAACCCTAACCAGCGAAATCCATCGCTCCACCTATCGACGCCGATGAGGAGACTGAAGCAAGATCATACCCGTCGAGATCCATCGATCGGGAGCAGCGACATATCAACCGAGAGCATAACCACCGACGAGGAAACTGAAGCAAGCGTCGCCGTCAAAGACAGAGACGAAGACACACAAACACCTTTAAAAATAGTAAATTTCTTCATTTTTATAGTCTTTTTTAATCTATTAGTCGTATTTTGTTTCTTGAATTTTCACATATCATTATTTATTTATTATTGGTTTTTGTTCGGATTTTTTGAGATGGAGGTGAAATCTTGAGATACCGCGTGTAGGCTTGATCGCTTACGCTTGCTCCTCCAACTCCAACTACTACAGGAAAGATTCCACCTCCATCTCAAAAATTCATTTTATTAATCGTATCTTCCTCTTTTGGAAGTTGGAATTCCTACCAACTAATGAATCTGATTTATTATCTTTCTCTTTTGGAAGTTGAAACTCTACGTACCAATGAAGGAAATGATCGTGATTTAAACCATGCAAATAATTGAGAATCTCTTCAATATAGTCATGGAAGGCTATTTTGTTAAATATGTAATAAATAAATAGGAGTATTTTTTTTAAAACCATCACTTAACATAAGCATAATAATTAATTAAATTCTCATGTTTAAAATATATTATTTTGGATTTAAGCAATAAAATGAATTCAATAACAGACATGAATTATGTGTTTTGAAACTTATGTGTTGTTTTCCTTCTTTTGTGAGGTTTCAATTTAAGAATTCCTTAATTATAGCTAAGTGGTGAGTACAACAAGACATTTTAAATTTTACACAGACATTGTGATAGTCCATTTTGTTGGATCAAGAAAACACGATAGAGGGGGGGTGAATATCATGAAAACGTTTCGGATTAGAAGTTAAGAGAATACGCAGCGGAAATTAAATCAAATACACAGAACGCAAGGATTTTTACTTGGTTCGGAGTCACGGTCGGCTCCTACTCCAAGGCCCATGGTCCTTGACCGTTTACTGCGGGCAATTCTATAATGCGCAAAGTTTTACAGAGATTTGTACAGTAGTAGTGCAGTAAAAAGAACAATTTAACTCTTCGTTACCGACGCCCAGTGTGGATTGTACTTTGGTGCGGAGGGTCGTCGTCGGCGCTAGAACCTCGAGATCAGAAGTTTCCGGAGTAGAGCGCTTGAGCGAAGAGCGTTGAGGCGTTGGAAAAGTGTGTTGTGAAGCCTTGGGGGTCGAGCCGCTTTTATAGTGCACCTGGGGGCGCCCTAGACGTTGGGGGCGCCCTCCACGTGCCTCTGAATTCGCAAACCCCTATCCGAAACTCGGTCAGCCCTTATCCCTTCAAAATAGGGCTTGGAGCTAACGGGGGCGCCCTGCCTGACTTGGTCAACAGGCTTCAGGATTTCTTTTTGCTTCGGTTTATTTCTTGGCTTTGACTCAGGGCGCCCAGGACCTCCAGGGCGCCCTGCTTAGAGGAGTTTCGAAGCAACTCTTTGCTTGGTTGTTTTGCTTTGACCTTGGGGGCGCCCGGGACCTCCAGGGTGCCTTGCCCAGCTGCTGCCCCTCTCCTTTGGGGCATTCTGAGCTGCAGAAACTCGTTCCTTTGGTCATACATCCAGGGTTAGTTCCAAAACAACAAGGTAAGAGTGTTAGATAATTTTTTACAGTCGTAACTGTCTTGGTTCTGACTTTGGGTCTCCAAAATGGAACCCTAGGTTGAACTGACGCCTACTGTTCCCTCGACGGGGAACGCGTCCTCACCTACTCCAGGAGAATTTACCTTTTTGCCAACCAGCTCCTCCGGTTGGACTTTTGCCCGATCCACCTGACCAGGTCTTCGTGCCCACCTTCCGAGCAGGTCTTTGGTGCCCAGCTCCTTGCCAGGACTTCGTGCCCAATCCTCGACCAGGACTTCTTGCCCACTTTCCGAGTAGGACTTCGGTGCCCAGCTCCTTGCCAGGGCTTCGTGCCCAGTCCTCGACCAGGACTTCTTGCCCACCTTCCGAGCAGGTCTTCTTTGCCTAGTGTGCCTAGGGCTTCTTTCCTGCACACTTAGTGAATACATTAGATAACAATAACCTCTTAACTCTTGAACCCTTTGTCATTATCAAAACCCAGGTTTGACTTAGGTGCTACCTGCACCAACAATCTCCCCCTTTTTGATTTATGGCAACCCGGTTCAAAAAGTTAAGTTAATCAACAGATAAGTAGGTGAAATACCTAAATTTGATTCCCTCCCCTTGGAAGAAATCTCCCCCTAGGTTTTTCAAAGGTTCGTGGGGTTTTGAAAAAGATTTCTAATATGTTTTTCAATTTTCCACTACTTAGAAAATTTTCAAGAGAAAACGTTTTAAGTTAAAAAATATTTTGAGTTGGAAAATTTTCAAGAAAATTTGAATTTTTTACTTAGAAAATTTTCGACCAACTATAGTTTTAGAATGAGTACTTGGAATAATTTTGAGAGCTACTAGTAAGTACTTAGAGAGCATAGAAACATTTTTCAAACACATTTTTCTAATTTATGACTTAGAAAACACTTCAGAAAATTTTTAGAAACTTTTTTCAAACACATTTTTCTAATTTATGACTTAGAAAACATTTCAGAAAATTTTCAGAATAAGTGCTTTTAGAAAGATTTTGAACCCATGTGAAGTTAATTTTCAAAAATGAACTTTGGTATCAAAAATGAACTTTGAAAAATAAAGAGCTTTACTTTTTGAAAGATAGGAGATAAAAAACTTGATTTTGGAGAAAAAAAATTTAGAAAAATTTTAGAGTCTTTTTCCCTCCTTTCCAATCTCTCCCCCTTTGCCATTTATCAAAAAACATATAGCAAAAAAATTGCATTCAAATTAAAAGGAATTCCATTGAAAAAAAATTGTAGGTGCATGCACCCTCTTTTTTTTTTTTTAAAGTTAGGATCAAATGTTGTACTGAACCAATTCTAACTTTTGAACTAAGCTAAATCAATTTGAATTTTCTTTTTAGGGTCCTGTCTAACCCAATTAGCTACTTACTAATGGTTACAAACAGTAGATTTCGCTAGGGTTAGTCAAGTTAAGTGATTTGTTCAAGTTAGAGTTTCTAAGCTTGACACTTAACCTGATTGCTGTTTAATGGTATTTAGTGCCCCAATTACTGCAGATGCACTGACTTAAAGCATCTTGAATTAAGACAAAGACCTAAGCATCTCAACTCATTCTAGGTGATCAATCAAAAGTACCCTAAGGTGCTTGTGAGATGCTGGCTTCTAGATCTATAGGTGCATGCAGTTCTAGAGTTAGGGCCTAAGCTAAGTCCATTTGCGAAAAAGCCCTAGTTTTGAAGGGGGTTATTTTGTTTTCTTAAAAAAAAACTAAGTTGAAAAATTATTTAAAAATGCATAAAGAAATAATTTTTCAAATTAAGTAGAAACTGATAAGTAATAAAACAGTTTTATCAAAACAGAAGTGGAGTAAGCCTATTCTACCAAGCATAACCCTAACTGCCTTCTTAGTGAGCTGAACTCAGACTCAGGTAGGGGTTTGGTGAATATGTCAGCTAAGTTAGATTTAGAGTCTACATGCTTAAGGACTATCTCACCCCTGGCTACATGATCTCTTACGAAGTGGTGTTTGACTTCTATGTGTTTAGTTCTAGAGTGTTGAATTGGATTCTTAGTTACATTTATTGAGCTTATATTGTCAATGTAGACCTGAGTTTGAGTGTAATTAAGCTGGAAGTCTTTAAGAGTGTGCATCATCCATAAGAGTTGTGCTACACACTCTCCTAAAGCAACATACTCAGCTTCAGTTGTGGATAGTGCTACACAGTGTTGTTTTCTGCTGCACCAACTCACTAGACTATTTCCTAAAAGTTGGCAGCTTCCACTTGTACTTTTTCTATCTAGTTTACAACCAGCATAGTCAGAATCCGAGTATCCTGACAAGTCAAAGGTTGAGGTCCTAGGATACCAAATCCCTACATTTAGGGTGCCCTTAACATATCTTAGTATTCTTTTTAGGGCTGCTAAGTGCGTTTCCTTAGCACAGGTTTGGTATCTAGCACACATTCCTACGGCAAAAATGATGTCAGGTCTGCTGGCTGTAAGGTACAGTAGACTTCCAATAATACTCCTATAGAGTTTAAGGTCTACTGGTTTACCATCAGGGTCACTATCTATTTTTACATTTGTTGCCATGGGGGTACTTATGCTTTTGGAGTTGTCCATTTTGAACTTCTTTATTAACTCCTTAGCATATTTGGATTGATGGACATAGTTTCCATCCCTAGTTTGTTTGATTTGTAACCCTAGAAAGAAGTTGAGCTCACCAACTAAGCTCATTTCAAATTCATTTTCCATTATTTTAACAAATTCCTTTAAGAAATTTGTGTTGGTGGACCCAAAGATTATGTCATCGACGTAGATTTGGGCTATAAAGATTTCTTTTCCTTAGGTCTTAATAAATAAGGTTGAGTCAATTTGTCCTTCTTTAAATTCTTTCGAAATTAGGTAGGTTGATATTTTTTATAATACCAGGCCCTAGGTGCTTGCTTTAATCCATAAAATGCTTTAGTGAGCTTGTAAACATGGTCAGGTCTTTCTAAGTCCTCAAAACCGGGGGGTTGTCCTACATAGACTTCTTCCTTAATAAATCCATTTAGAAAAGATGACTTTACATCCATTTGGTAGAGTTTAAATCCTTTATGGGATGCAAAGGCTAGCAACATCCTAATGGACTCAAGTCTAGCTACTGGGGCATAAGTTTCATCATAATCTAACCCTTCTACCTGACTGAACCCTTTGGCTACTAAGCGGGCTATGTTTCTCACTATTTCTCCTTGATCATTTAGCTTATTCCTAAACACCCACTTAGTATCAATAATGGATTTGCGCTCAGGTTTAAGTACTAGTTCCCAGACTTGGTTCCTCTCAAACTAGGCTAACTCTTCCTGCATAGTTATGATCCAATCTGGATCGGGTAAGGCTTCCTCTATAGTCTTAGGTTCAATTTTTGAAATCAGTGCTATTTGACTAAGGTTTCTATAGGAGGACCTAGTTCTGACTCCTAAAGTTGGATCACCCACAATTTGATCAGTTGGGTGACTGAGTCTGGGTTTCTTGGTTTTTCTAGAACTTGGTTCAGCCTCAGGTCCGGCCGGTGGGTTTGGTTCAGTATTCGGTTCAACTACTTGGGTTGGTTCAATTATTGGTTCACTTGACTCAATAGTTAGTTCATTTAGGGGTCCAATTAAAGGTTCAACAGTTTGTTCATTATCTTCTTGATCAGTATTTGATGAATTTAGATCTGGATTATCAGATTTTGAGTTAATTTCTTCATCAAATATTAGATTTGTTGTTTCTTCAATTTTCTTAGTTTGTTTGTTGTAAACCCTATAGGCTCTACTTGTTGTTGAATATCCTAAGAAGATGTCTGGGGTTGACTTAGACTGGAATTTACCTAGATAGTCTTTGGTGTTTAAGATATGGACTTTGCACCCAAAGACCCTTGGTAATGTAGGTTTGGAAGTCTATGATAGTATAATTCATAGGGTGTTTTATTGTGTCGTTTGTTAATTAGGACCCTATTTTGTATGTAGCAAGCCGTACTAATTGCTTCTGCCCAAAATTGGTTAGCTAGGTTAAATTCATTGAGCATAGCCCTAGCGGCTTCCTGTAGAGTTCTATTTTTCCGTTCAACTATCCCATTTTACTGGGGGGTTCTTGGACATGAAAATTCGTGTATATACCCATTTACCTTACAAAACTCTTCGAATCGTTGATTTTCAAATTCTCCCCCGTGGTCACTCCTAAGTCTTTTGATTTTGGTATCGTTTTGATTTTCAATTAACGTACAAAATTCACAAAATAGGTTTACGGTTTCATCTTTGGTTTTTAGGAACCTAACCCAGGTAAACCTAGAGTAATCATCAACAATTACTAAGCAGTACCGGTTTCTGTTGGTGCAGACAGCACACAAGTCGAACCTGTGTTTTGATAATGGCAAAAGGGTTCAAAAGTTAAGATGTTATGTTTATCTAATATGCTACTTGAGTGTGCAGATTGAAAGTCCTAGCGAAGGGCTGCTAGGAGTCAAAGACCTAGCGAAGGACTGCTAGGCACCAGGCGAAGGACTGCCTGGAACCTAAGACCCAGCGAAGGGCTGCTGGGTGTAGGACCGGTGCCGTCGATAGAGGGGGGGTGAATATCGACCATTTGAAATCTTTCGGAAATCTTCGTAAAGCTTTCGTTCGTTCTAGACTTAGAATATTAGTAGCACAGCAGAAAAGTAAAAATAGAAAAATAAATGCAAAACAGAAGGACACGCGGGATTTATTTACTTGGTTCCCGACCCGCCTGGGTCAGTACATCCAAGGCCTATGTACTCAGCGTGAGTCCACTATTGGTCTCCTTTCCGGAATTTCCAGAGGCGGAGAAAACCCGTCTTACAGTTTGATTTACAAGCAAAAGGATAAATAAACTTAATTGCAGAATGTAAATCAAACCAAAACAACTTATGTCGAAGCGTCAGCCGATCTGGACCTCCGAAGTGCCGCGCACATCCTCCTGGAGCCTCCCGGTCGTAGAGCCTCATCTTTAGCACATTGTCATCGGCCGAAATGATTAGAATGGCTCTGGAATGTTGTTTTTGAAGCAGAGGGGTCGAAGCCTCTTATATAGGCCTCCTGGGGGCGCCCTGGACGCTGGGGGCGCCCCGGAAGACTCGGTCAAACCTTATCCTTGCGCCTACCTCGCCGCAGGTGATAAGATCATTGACCAGGGCACCCCGGATACTCCAGGCGCCCCCGTGAGGGCTTATCCTGTGTTCTGACTTCGAAACAGCAAAACAGCTATGAATCCGGGCGCCCCGGACGCTCCGGGCGCCCCGGTTGACACCTGTTTTGCCTGCTTCATGTTTAGTGCCTTGTTAGTGCTGTCTGGGGGTGCCCCCACTGTTGGGGGCACCCTGGTTGCATGGGGGCGCCCTGGTTAGGGCCTCCAGCAAGCTGCTACATCTTCCAATCTTGGTACCTGCAAGATATACAACCACAAAGCATAGATACATATAATAGTGGTCTTAAGGACTTGGTTCTGACTTCGAATCTCCACGAAACCCTAGGTCGAACCGGCACGAGTTCCTGTCCCCGAGAACTCGCCCTTCACCTACTCCTTTCAGGAGACGGTTGCCACCCAGCCCTTCGGGTGGACTTTTGCTTAGCTTCCGATACCTCCGGACCTCGAGACGCCCAAACCCTGACCCGTCTCTACTCCTGTCGTTAGTCATCGCTCAGCTAAGTTGCTTAGTCCCTCAGACCAAGACTTCATTCCCTAGCAATCCTTCGCCAGGTGCCTAGAAGCCCTTCGCTAGGTGCCTAGCAGCCCTTCGCTAGGTCTTGGGGTTTTGATACCTAGCATCCCTTCGCTAGGTGCCCAGCAGCCCTTCGCTAGGTCTTAGGGTTTCGATACCTAGCAGCCCTTCGCTAGGTGCCTAGCAGCCCTTCGCTAGGTCTTAGGGTTTCGATACCTAGCAGCCCTTCGCTAGGTGCCCAGCAGCCCTTCGCTGAGACTTAGGATTTCGATGCCTAGATTAACTAGGACTTTTCTTCAGCTTTGGTTACTTCTCTTTTGCTCCCCTTTGTCTGTTCATTGTATGACTGACTTATGTGTATTGTCAAACATTAAAACACTTAAAGAGGAACATCATTGATGCACCTTGCACCAACAACCTCCCCCTTTTTGATGTTTGACAATAACTTAAGTTAGATTGGTTTAAGGGGCTAAATTACTATCCTTGGGATAAAAAAAATGAAAAAAACTTTGAAACTACATTTTTGATCTTTGGGAGAGAAAATTTTTCTAACTTAAGCACACCTCTCCCCCTTTGTCATATATCAAAAAATAAAAGAAAATACTTGCACCATCAATGAAAACTTTTGGTTCTTTTTGAAAATACTTAGTATAAATTTTTGAAGGCATAGCATAAAACTAAGTATTTACGTATTTTGATTTTTAGAAAACTTAAACAATATTGCATTTGTTAAGAGAATATGAGTTTCGAAAGATGTAAGTACTTTAAAAGATGCATTTTTGAAAGATATTTTGAAAAATACATTGAATATATATATATATATTTAAATTAAGTACTTTTGGAAGAATATTTGGCTTTGAAAGACGTAAGTACTTTTGAAAACATAATAGTTGACTTGACTTGGTTTATTTTCCAGTCTGACACCATCCTAGGAAACCTTGTTGACTACAAAGATATTTCCTAAGTGTCCTGAAAATTTTCCAACCCAAGTAAATATTATTTCAAAAATTTCATAAGTCACTGAATAATAGGATGTAATTTAATTTTGAAAAAAAATTTTAAGGTCATAATACTTGATTTGATTTATCTTCCAGTCTGACACAATCATAGGAAACCTTGTTGACTACAAGGACATTTTCCTAAGTGTCCTAGAGGATTTTTCAAACTCAAGATATTATTTCACATTGATCAAAACCAGATGACTTTTTGAGAATAATAGTATATAATTTTTTATTAAAAAAAATTGATAGTATTTTTAAAAGAATATTTATGTTTTCAACAGGATTTGAAAATACCGCGCTTGAAAACATTTGAAATATTTAATAATTCTTTTAATTTGACCTCCCACTAAACTTGACTCAGTCCTGGGAAGCTTGTTGACCACAAGTACTCTTCCTCTGAGTCTTAAGGTTAATTCAGATCAAAAGAATAATCTAATAATTTAAAATAATTTAAAACTTGTCAGAAAGTTGACTCAGACTCCCCCTAAATCTGACACGTCCTATGAGTCCTCTTAGATCAAGAAGTGGACCTTCCTCTGTGTCTTTAGGGTTTATCAAGCTCAAATGAACACCAATTTTCAGGAAGATAGGTTTTGAAAATATAATTTGGAAAGAAGATAGATTGGAACACATATGCGATAAAAATTAAGGTGCAGTTTTTGAAAAATAATTTTTTTAACGAAAAGAACAAAACACTCCCCCTGCATCCAACACCGTTTGACTCTATCTAAGTGCGTTTATTATTATTCTAAGATTTAACTGAAGCTTGTGTTAGATTCAAATCTGACAAGAGTAAAATGAATTTGATTTTCAGTAATTGGCTTCCAAGTCTTGGCGAGGCACTAGGTCTTCTTTGGTCGTAGCCTTATTGGATCATCAACCCTTTCCTTGACAAAGCCTTTTATAGAAAATTCATTTTCAAGTTATTCTTGAAAGATTTTGGTCTAACTAGTTTGAGTCTTGGATCGGTAGCTTCGGCTAGTTTCACTAGTCTAAAGAGACCAAGTATACTTGATATTATTAGAATTGGCTTCCCTAACGTACTATCATCTCACCACCACCCAATACTAGGTTGATCAAGTTTCAATTATTCTTTTTCCTATAGCCGTTCTAAATTATGCATAAAATTTAAATATGAATGACATGTCATATATTTAAAAAAATAGCAAGTGCATGTCATGGCAGTTATGCATGAGTCAAACAATTCAAGTTATTTTATTTAAGTTTCTAAGAATGTATCAAATTCCCGATTTGATACATGTCGAGTGAACCCGCGAATATGTCAACCCACTTTCACATATTTAATGTTATTAATTTTAATTGTTATAGATTGGGTAAAATTTTATTTTAGTTTGAGTTTAAGTCATTTAAGATTTTAGTTGAGTTCAGGTTAATTAAGAATTGATTGGATTAGAAAATTAATTAATTAATTGAAAATGAATTTAAGCTTCAATTAATTTGGATTAAATTAAATTGGTATCAGGATTCATAAACTCTAGTACTTATCCTGGAGGTCTAGAGTTCGAATCTTGAGGAAGGCAAAAATCCACTGGCCAGGGGTGGAAAGTACTTGTGAGTAACGACACGGCCAATGGTCGTCGGTTGACGACATAAGGGGTCGCCAAATGGGCCGCCAGTTGGGCCGCCCAAGGGACCGCCAGTTGGGCCGCCAAGTGGGCCGCCAGTTGGGCCGCCCAAGGGGCCGAGGGGCCAGGTCGTTACACTCTCTCCCTACACGTGAAACAGATAATATGGAATTTAAAATTTGACATTAAAATTAAAGAATACCTGATTCACCCCTAGGCTCCCCCTCAACTCCTGGCGTCATTGCTCCGTCGGCGGTTAGTCCGGTGAAGAGCAGCTCGGCTCTGATACCAATTGTAGGACCGGTGCCGTCGATAGAGGGGGGGTGAATATCAACCGTTTGAAATCTTTCGGAAATCTTCGTAAAGCTTTCGTTCGTTCTAGACTTAGAATATTAGTAGCACAGCGGAAAAGTAAAAATAGAAAAATAAATGCAAAACAGAAGGACACGCGGGATTTATTTACTTGGTTCCCGACCCGCCTGGGTCAGTACGTCCAAGGCCTATGTACTCGGCGTGAGTCCACTATTGGTCTCCTTTCCGGAATTTCCGGAGGCGGAGAAAACCCATCTTACAGTTTGATTTACAAGCAAAAGGATAAATAAACTTAATTGCAGAATGTAAATCAAACCAAAACAACTTATGTCGAAGCGTCAGCCGATCTGGACCTCCGAAGTGCCGCGCACATCCTCCTGGAGCCTCCCGGTCGTAGAGCCTCATCTTTAGCACATTGTCATCGGCCGAAATGATTAGAATGGCTCTGGAATGTTGTTTTTGAAGCAGAGGGGTCGAAGCCCCTTATATAGGCCTCCTGGGGGCGCCCTGGACGCTGGGGGCGCCCCGGAAGACTCGGTCAAACCTTATCCTTGCGCCTACCTCGCCGCAGGTGATAAGATCATTGACCAGGGCACCCCGGATACTCCAGGCGCCCCCGTGAGGGCTTATCCTATGTTCTGACTTCGAAACAGCAAAACAGCTACGAATCCGGGCGCCCCGGACGCTCCGGGCGCCCCGGTTGACACCTGTTTTGCCTGCTTCATGTTTAGTGCCTTGTTAGTGCTGTCTGGGGGTGCCCCCACTGTTGGGGGCACCCTGGTTGCATGGGGGTGCCCCCAACACTGGGGGCGCCCTGGTTAGGGCCTCCAGCAAGCTGCTACATCTTCTAATCTTGGTACCTGCAAGATATACAACCACAAAGCATAGATACATATAATAGTGGTCTTAAGGACTTGGTTCTGACTTCGGATCTCCACGAAACCCTAGGTCGAACCGGCACGAGTTCCTTTCCCCGAGAACTCGCCCTTCACCTACTCCTTTCAGGAGGCGGTTGCCACCCAGCCCTTCGGGTGGACTTTTGCTTAGCTTCCGATACCTCCGGACCTCAAGACGCCCAAACCTTGACCCGTCTCTACTCCTGTCCTTAGTCATCGCTCAGCTAAGTTGCTTAGTCCCTCGGACCAAGACTTCATTCCCTAGCAATCCTTCGCTATGTGCCTAGCAGCCCTTCGCTAGGTGCCTAGCAGCCCTTCGCTAGGTCTTGGGGTTTTGATACCTAGCATCCCTTCGCTAGGTGCCTAGCAGCCCTTCGCTAGGTCTTAGGGTTTCGATACCTAGCAGCCCTTCGCTAGGTGCCTAGCAGCCCTTCGCTAGGTCTTAGGGTTTCGATACCTAGCAGCCCTTCGCTAGGTGCCCAGCAGCCCTTCGCTGAGACTTAGGGTTTCGATGCCTAAATTAACTAGGACTTTTCTTCAGCTTTGGTTACTTCTCTTTTGTTCCCCTTTGTCTGTTCATTGTATCACTGACTTAAGTGTATTGTCAAACATTAAAACACTTAAAGAGGAACATCATTGATGCACCTTGCACCAACACTGGGCACCTAGCGAAGGGCTGCTAGGAGTCGAAGACCTAGCGAAGGACCGCTAGGCACCAGGTGAAGGACTGCCTGAAACCGAAGACCTGGTGAAGGACAGCTGGGCACCTAGCGAAGGACTGCTAGGAGCCGAAGACCTAGCAAAGGAATGCTAGGCACTAGGCGAAGGACTGCTTGGTACTGAAGACCTGGCGAAGGACAGCTAGGCACCTAGCGAAGGACTGCTGGGCAAAAGTCCAACCGGAAAAGCCGGTTGGCATCAGGTAAATTCTCCTGAGAGGAGTAGGTGAGGACGTGTTCCCCGTCGAGGGAACAGTAGGCGTCGGTTCGACCTAGGGCTCCATTTTAGAGAACCAAAGTCAGAACCAAGACAGCTACGGCTGTAAGACTCACTAACATATTTGCTCTATCTTGTTTGGTACTAACCCTGGATGTAGGACCGAAGGAACGAGTGTCTGCAGCTCAGAAAGCCTCAAAGGAGTGAGGCAGCAGTTGGGTTGGGCGCCTGGAAGGACCTGGACGCCCTAAGTACAAGCCAAACATGAGTTCAGCAAAAGTACGCTTCGGAAGCTCACTGGGCGGGGCGCCCCGGATGCCTCGGGCGCCCCGAGCTCAAGCTAACGAAGTGGATAAAACTTATCCAGCCAAGAAGCCTGCTGAAACAGTCAACCAGAGCGCCCCCAACGTCCCGGGCGCCCCCACAGTCAACTCCCAGCCCTATTTGAATGGGATAAGGGCTGACGGAGACTTGCTCTGATCGGCTGACACGTGGGGGGCACTCCCAACGTTCAGGTCGCCCCGGGAGGCTATAAAAAGCCCCTCGACCCCAAGGCTTTAACAATCACTTCTTCCAACGCCAATACGCTCTTCTACCCAAGCGCTTTGCTCCAGAAGCCTCCCAACTCGAGATACAAGCGTCGATGACGTCCCTCTGCTCCGAGATACATTCCACACCGGACGTCGGTAACGAAGAGCTGTCCTTTTAAGTTTACTGTACTACAATTGTAATATCTGTATGTAAACCTTTTTGCGCACATATAGAATTGCCCGCAGTAAACGGTCAACGACCGTGGGCCTTGGAGTAGGAGCCGACCGTGACTCCGAACCAAGTAAAATCTTGGTGTTTGTGTGTTGTTTAGTTTTAATTTTTCCGCTGCGTATTCTCTTTTTCAATCCGAAACGACTTACGATATTCACCCCCCCCTCTATCGTTTTCTCTCGATCTAACAAGTGGTATCAGAGCGGGGAAGCTTAAATTTGGTGCAACCACCAGTTTGAGAATTTTTCAAATATTTCTTCGAATTATTTCTTTTCTTCTTTTTCGAATTTTTATCGTTAATCGAGACCAGTGCAACACCCCTCGATAATTATTTTTCTTTATCCCGCACTACTAATCCAAGACCAAGTCTTGGGACAGAGTTTTCCTTTCTTTTCTCTCTTTTTCAGATAAACTCCTTAATGGCCATGCAAGAAGGCTTCAGCACCGCAAGACCACCTCTCTTCACTGGGGAGGACTTCTCCTACTGGAAGAGCAGAATGGAGGTCCACCTGAAAACTCAGGTGGACATGTGGATAATCATCCAGTCCGGACTGGAAATACCAAGGAATGCTGATGGAGTACAACAATCTTACACTGAATGGGACGCTGCACTCAAAAAGAAAATCAAAGTCGATGCCAAAGCGACCCAGACACTCCAATGCGACCTAACAAAAGAGGAGCTGAACCGGGTGAGTCCATTCAACAGCGCCAAAGAACTCTGGGGTAAGCTGATCGAACTACACGAAGGAACCTCCGACACCCGAATCAGCAAGAGGGACCTTCTGCTGAACAAGCTGTACACCATCAAGATGAACGAAGGCGAATCAGCAGCTCAGCTCCACGCCAGAATTCAGGAGCTGATGAACGGTCTACACACCATTGGTCACAAGGTAGAAAACCGTGACCTAATAAGGTACGTCCTTAACGCTTTCCAAAAAACACCTTGTGGGCATCTATGGTAGATGCTTACAAAGTTTCTAGGGATCTTTCCAAAATCAAGTTAGATGAACTTTTTTCTGAACTCGAATTACATGAACTGACTAACTGCAATCTGACCGAGAAAGGCATTGCCTTTGTTGCAGGTAAAGCTGGAAAGACAACCAAGAAGAAGCCTCAACCTGCACCCGAGTCTGATTCAGATTCAGACTCAGAAGACAGCGAGGGAAATCAGCCTAAGTTGGTTCGGCTAGCCCGGGACTACTACAAAGAGCTAAAAAACCAGACCAACAGAAGAAAAGCCAGCCGAAGAAAGGAAGAACCAGCTGAACCCTCAAATAAAAAGAACAAACCCAACGTGACCTGTTACGAGTGCAAGAAGAAGGGCCACTACAAGACTGAATGCCCCAACCTGAAGGAAACAAAGAAGACAAGAAAGAAGAAGGCACTTCAGGCAACGTGGGATGAGTCCTCCTCCGAAGAAGAAGAAGAGATCCCACAGTCGAACCTGCTCGCACTAACCGCCTCAGAAGAAATCGAGACCGAGTCAGAGTCGGAGTCGGACGACGGCAAACTTACGTTCTCAAAGGACGGCGAAATAACTGTAAGTGGTTTTTCATGAAATCAATTAAATGAATTAATTTTCTATCTTTCTCGAGATTTGGCGAAAGCTAAACTCTGAGTCGAATCTCTCCGACAGGAAGTAAAACTCCTGAAAGAGAGAGCTGACTCTAGATCCTTAACTGAGAAGGTTCAAGAAGGAACCTCTACTCAAGTTGAAAAACTTGAGAAAGAGAACTCCTCCTTGAAAACTCAAGTTAAGGACCTTAGATCAGCTTTAGAATGATTCACTTCTGGTTCCAAGGGTCTTGACATGATTCTTGGAAAACAGAAGTCGGTTCTAAATCGATCCGGACTAGGCTATAGAACCAAATCTAGACAAAGATCCTACTATGCTGTACTGAACCAGTCCAGACCTCAAGTTCAGGCATGGGTACCCAAACATTGCCTGAACAAACAAACTGGATCAAATTAGTATTGGATCCCCAAGGACAAGATTCACATCTTGCTAAACCATTATCGTGGCTTTAGTCCAGGCGGAGCCAAATTAAAAATAATATTTATTGTTAGATAAAATTCAATTTTTGTTTGCAAATTGGATGATTCATTGTTTATTTAATTCCTGCAATTTACCATGCTTAGACTTAGGAATGGTTAGAATAAGGACTCAATCAATTAATTGAAATTTGAACAATATAGTATTGGGTGGCGGTGAGATGATAGTACGTTAGGGACGCCAATTCTAATAAGGTCAAGTATACTCTACTTGGTCTCTTTAGACTGGTGAAACTAGCCGAAGCTACCGATCCAAGACCTAAACTAGTTAGACCAGAATTTTTCAAAAAATAATTTTGAAAATGAAATTTCATTAAAAGACTTTGTCAAGGAAAGGGTTGATGATCCAATAAGGCTACAGCCAAAGAAGGCCTAGTGCCTCGCCAAGACCTGAAAGCCAATTTTTGAAATTCAAATTATTCTTTGTAAAATTCGAATCTAACACAAATTTTCAGTTAATTGTAGATTCAAACATTCTTTTAAATAAACTCAAAATCAACTATTTTCAAAATTAATTTAACTTTTTCAAAATAAATCATGATTCTACAAAATAATTTTATCTATTGAAACCTGTCTCACAAAACCTATAAGGCTAACGTGATTGAAAACCCTAGTTTGGGTGAGACAGACTAGGCTGTGAAAATCAATTCAGGCTATTCTTGATTCTAATTGGATCCAAATCAACAAAACGCTTTATGTGTAGGAATATAAAGATTTGGACCAATGGATGTTGGATAGCGGGTGCTCCAGACACATGACTAGAGATGAATTGAAAATCACCAAACTCAAGTTCAAGAACCTAGGCTCAGTAACATTTGGCAACAATGCTACACTCAAGGTGATTGGGTCAGGTAATATTGAACTTAAATCCGACTTTGTTATTAAGAAAGTTCTTTTGGTTGAAAATTTTAAATTTAACTTGCTTAGCATAAGTCAATTATGTGATTCTGGTTATATAGTTACCTTTAACAACTCTAACTGCCTAATTAAAAACCTGCAAGACTCAGAAATCATGCTTAAGGGCACTAGGAAAAATAATGTTTACACTATAAACCTACCCCTAGTACCTAAATGTATGTTAACTCAGTTAGAACAATCAAACCTCTGGCATAGGAGATTAGGTCACACTAATCTAACAATTATTTCAAAAATCACCCAACTTGGCCTAATTAAAGGTATCCCTAAAATTAAGAACCATGAAAACATAATATGTAAATCATGTAATCAAGGTAAACAAACCAGGTCTAATCACAAACTAATTCAGTCTGATCTAACTAAAACCACACTTGAGCTCCTGCACCTTGACCTATTTGATTCACATGGAGCCAAGTCACTAAGCAGAAATCGGTACTGCTTAGTAATAGTTGATGATTACTCTAGGTTTACCTGGGTTAAGTTTCTAAAGACCAAAGATAAAACCCTAAACCTATTTAATGAATTTTGTAAGTTAATTGAAAATCAAAACAATACAAAAATCAAAAGACTTAGGAGTGACCACGGGGGAGAATTTGAAAATCAATGGTTCGAGGAATTCTGTAAGGTAAATGGGTACATACATGAATTTTCGTGTCCTAGAACCCCCCAGCAAAATGGGATAGTCGAAAGGAGAAATAGAACTCTACAGGAAGCCACTAGGGCTATGCTCAACGAATGCAACCTAGTCAACCAATATTGGGCAGAAGAAGTTAGTACGGCTTGCTACATTCAAAATAGGGTCCTGATTAACAAGCGACACAACAAAACACCCTATGAATTATACTATCATAGACTTCCAAATCTACACTACCTAAGGGTCTTTGGATGCAAAGTCCATATCCTAAACACCAAAGACTATCTAGGAAAATTCCAATCTAAGTCAACCCCAGGCATCTTCCTAGGATATTCAACCACAAGTAGAGCCTATAGGGTTTACAACAAACAAACTAAGAAAATTGAAGAAACAACCAATTTAATATTTGATGAAGAAATTAACTCAAAACCTGATAATTCAAATCAAACTTCATCAAATACTGATAAAGAAGATAATGAACAAACTGTTGAACCCTTAATTGAACCCTTAAATGAACTAACTATTGAACCAACTAGTGAGTCAGTTGAACCAAATGTTGAACCAAATGTTGAATTAAATCGACCAGCCGGACCTGAGGCTGAACCAAGTTCAAGAAAAACCAAGAAACCCAGACTTAGTCACCCAACTGATCAAATTGTGGGTGATCCAACTTTAGGAGTCAGAACTAGGTCTTCCTATAGAAACCTTAGTCAGATAGCAATGATTTCAAAAATTGAACCTAGGACTATAGAGGAAGCCCTACCTGATCCTGATTGGATCATAGCTATGCAACAAGAGTTAGCCCAATTTGAAAGGAACCAAGTCTGGGAATTAGTACCTAAACCTGAGGGCAAATCCGTCATTGACACTAAGTGGGTTTTTAGGAACAAGTTAAATGATCAAGGAGAAATAGTCAGAAATAAAGCCCGCTTAGTAGCGAAAGGATGCAGTCAAGTAGAAGGGTTAGATTATGACGAAACCTATGCCCCAGTAGCTAGACTCGAATCTATTACGATATTGTTAGCCTTTGTATCCCATAAAGGATTTAAATTATACCAAATGGATGTAAAGTCAGCTTTTCTAAATGGATTCATAAAGGAAGAGGTCTATGTGGGACAGCCCCCTGGGTTTGAGGACTTAGAAAGACCTGACCATGTGTACAAACTTACTAAAGCACTTTATGGACTAAAACAAGCACCTAGGGCCTGGTATGAATGCTTATCAACCTACCTAATTTCTAAAGAATTTAAACAAGGACAAATTGACTCAACCTTATTTATTAAAACCTTAGGAAAAGAAATCTTTATTGCCCAAATCTACGTCGATGACATAATCTTTGGGTCCAGCAACTCTAATTTTTTAAAAGAATTCGTGAAAATAATGGAAAACGAGTTTGAAATGAGCCTAATTGGTGAGCTCAACTTTTTCCTAGGGTTACAAATTAAACAAACTAGGGATGGAAACTATGTCCATCAATTCAAATATGCTAAAGAGTTAATAAAGAAATTTAAAATGGATAACTCTAAAAGCATAAGTACCCCCATGACCATAAATGTAAAAATAGATAGTGACCCTAATGGTAAACCAGTAGACCTTAAACTCTATAGAAGTATGATTGGGAGTCTACTGTACCTTACAGCCAGCAGACCTGATATTCTTTTTGCCGTAGGAATGTGTGCTAGATACCAACCTGTGCTAAGGAAACACACTTAGCAGCCCTAAAAAGAATACTAAGATATGTTAAGGGCACCTTAAATGTAGGGATTTGGTATCCTAGGACCTCAACCTTTGACTTGTTAGGATACTCGGATTCTGACTATGCTGGTTGTAAATTAGATAGAAAGAGCACAAGTGGAAGCTGCCAACTGTTAGGAAATAGTCTAGTAAGTTGGTGCAGCAGAAAACAACACTGTGTAGCTCTATCCATAACTGAAGCTGAGTATGTTGCCTTAGGAGAGTGTGTAGCACAACTTTTATGGATGATGCACACTCTTAAGGACTTCCAGCTCAACTACACCCAAACTCAAGTCTTCATTGACAATATAAGCTCAATTAATCTAACTAAGAACCCAATCCAACATTCCAGAACTAAACACATAGAAGTTAAACACCACTTTGTAAGAGATCACGTAGCCAGGGGTGAGATAGTCCTTAAACATGTAGATTCTAAATCTAACTTAGTTGACATATTCACCAAACCCCTACCTGAATCTGAGTTCAGCTCACTAAGAAGGCAGTTAGGATTATGCTTGGTAGAATAGGGTTACTCTACTTTTGGTTTTCTTACTGCTTTATTTGATTTGAAAAATCAGTTTCTAAAATAATTTTAAAAATACTTTACTTAATTTCCAAATCAGCCTTAATTAATTTATTAATTTAAAAATCTTTTTAGCCTTTCTTTTTAATAATTTTTTTACTTGGTTTTTTTAAAAAAACTACCTCCTTCAAAACTAGGGCTTTTTCGCAAATAGACTTAGCCTAGGCCCTAACCCTAGAAATGCATGCACCTATAGATTTAGAAGCCAGCATCTCACAAGCACCTTAGGGTACTTTTGATTGATAACCTAGAATGGGTTGAGATGCTTAGGTCTTTGCCTTAATTCAAGATGTTTTAAGTCAGTGTATCTACAGAAATTGGGGCACTAAATACAAATTAAACAGCAATCAGGTTAAGTGTCAAGTTTAGAAAATCTAACTTGAACAGAACACTTAATTCGACTAACCCTAGCGAAAACTACTGTTTATAACAGTTAGTAAGTAGCTAATTAGGTTAGACAGGACCCTAAAAGAGATAATTGAAATTGGTTTGGTCTTAAATTGGTTCAGTACAGCACATTATGCAATTTATTTATCTTTTTTCTGCTATATTGCTTTGTTTTTGATATATGGCAAAGGGGGAGAGATAGGAAAGGAGAGAAGCTTTAAATTTTTTTTTCAAAATTCAAAATTTCAAAACTTTATCCTTTCTTCAAAAAGTACTTAATCTATTTGTTTTCAAAAGTACTAAGTTTCTCTTCAAAGTTTCTCTAACTTAAGCTGTTTTCAAAAATCTTTTTAAGTACTTAAACTTAAGTTGTTTTCAAAAATCTTTTTAAGTACTTAAACTTAAGCTGTGTTCAAAAATCTTTTTAAGTACTTAAACTCAAGCTGTTTTTCAAAAAGTTTTTCTAAGTACTTAAAACTTAAGCAGTTGTAAATTTTGCTAAGTACTTATCTAAACTTAAGTTATGGTTCTAAGAACTTAAAACTTCAGAAGATATTTCTTTTCTACTGACTTGGAATTTTTTAAGTGTAAATCTTCAAAAGTACACAACCAATTTTTTTTGGAAAGTATGTTTCTAAAGTTTCTTTTGAAAATTGTTCTAAGTGTTTGAAATTAATTCCATCTTTAGACTTAGAAATTTTTTAAAACCCCACGAACTTTTGAAAAACCTAGGGGGAGATTCCTTCCAGGGGGAGGAAACTAAGCTTTTATATCATCTGTTCTGATTAACTTAACTTTTTGAACCGGGTTGCCATAAATCAAAAAGGGGGAGATTGTTGGTGCAGACAGCACCCAAGTCGAACCTGTGTTTTGATAATGGCAAAAGGGTTCAAAAGTTAAGATGTTATGTTTATCTAATATGCTACTTGAGTGTGCAGATTGAAAGTCCTAGCGAAGGGCTGCTAGGAGTCAAAGACCTAGCAAAGGACTGTTAGCCACCAGGCGAAGGACTGCCTGGAACCTAAGACCCAGCGAAGGGCTGTTGGGCACCTAGCGAAGGGCTGCTAGGAGTCGAAGACCTAGCGAAGGACCGCTAGGCACCAGGCAAAGGACTGCCTGAAACCGAAGACCTGGCGAAGGACAGCTGGGCACCTAGCGAAGGACTGCTAGGAGTCGAAGACCTAGCAATGGAATGCTAGGCACCAAGCGAAGGACTGCTTGGTACTGAAGACCTGGCGAAGGAAAGCTAGGCACCTGGCGAAGGACTGCTGGGCAAAAGTCCAACCGGAGGTGCCGGTTGGTATCAGGTAAATTCTCCTGAGAGGAGTAGGTGAGGATGCATTCCCCGTCGAGGGAACAGTAGGCGTCGGTTCGACCTAGGGCTCTATTTTGGAGAACCAAAGTCAGAACAAAGACAGCTACGGCTGTAAGACTCACTAACATATTTGCTCTATCTTGTTTGGTACTAACCCTGGATGCAGGACCGAAGGAACGAGTGTCTGCAGCTCAGAAAGCCTCAAAGGAGTGAGGCAGCAGTTGGGTTGGGCGCCCGGAAGGACCCGGTCGCCCTAAGTACAAGCCAAACATGAGTTCAGCAAAAGTACGCTTCGGAAGCTCACTGGGCGGGGCGCCCCCATGCTCCCGGGCGCCCCCGTGCTCCCGGGCTCCCCAGATGCCTCGGGCGCCCCGTGCTCAAGCTAACGAAGTGGATAAAACTTATCCAGCTGAGAAGCCCACTGAAAGAATCAACCAGGGCGCCCCCACAGTCAACTCTCAGCCCTATTCGAGTGGGATAAGGGCTGACAGAGACTTGCTTGGATCGGCTGACACGTGGGGGGGCGCCCCCAATGTTCAGGGCGCCTCGGGAGGCTATAAAAAGCCCCTCAACCCCAAGGCTTCAACAATCACTGCTTCCAACGCCAATACGCTCTTCTACTCAAGTGCTTTGCTCCAGAAACCTCCCAACTCGAGATACAAGCGCTGACGACGTCCCTCTGCTCCGAGATACATTCCACACCGGACGTCGGTAACGAAGAGCTGTCCTTTTAAGTTTACTGTACTGCAATTGTAATATCTGTTTGTAAACCTTTTTACGCACATATAGAATTGCCCGCAGTAAACGGTCAACGACCGTGGGCCTTGGAGTAGGAGCCTACCGCGACTCCGAACCAAGTAAAATCTTGGTCTTTGTGTGTTGTTTAGTTTTAATTTTTTCCACTGCGTATTCTCTTTTTCAATCCGAAACGACTTACGATATTCACCCCCCCCCCTCTATCGTTTTCTCTCAATCCAACAGTTTCCGCTTAGTGACTTGGCTCCATGTGAATCAAATAGGTCAAGGTGCAGGAGCTCAAGTGTGGTTTGAGTTAGGTCTGATTGAATTAGTTTGTGATTAGACCTGGTTTGGTTACCTTGATTACATGATTCACATATTGAGTTTTCATGGTTTTTAATTTTAGGTATACCTTTAATTAGGCCAAGTTGAGTGATTTTTGAAATTAATCTTAGATTAGTGTGACCTGATCTCCTATGCCAGAGGTTTAATTCTTCTAACTGAGTTATCATGCATTTAGGTACTAAGGGTAGGTTTATAGTGTAAATATTATTTTTCCTAGTGCCCTTAAGCATGATTTCTGAGTCTTGTAGGTTTCTAATTAGGCAGTTAGAGTTGGTAAAGGTAACTATATAGCTAGTATCACATAATTGACTTATGCTAAGCAGGTTAAATTTAAAATTTTCAACCAAAAGCACCTTTTTGATAACAAAGTCATATTTGAGTTCAATGTTACCTGACCCAATCACCTTAAGTGTAGCATTGTTGCCAAATGCTACTGAGCCTACATTCTTGAACTTAAGTTTGGTGAATTTCAATTTGTCCCCAGTCATGTGTCTGGAGCACCCACTATCCAACATCCATTGGTCCAAATCTTTATGTTCCTACACATAAAGAGTTTGGTTGATTTGGATCCAATTAGAATTAAGGATAGCCTAAATTGATTTTCACAACCTAGTCTGTCTCACCCAATCTAGAGTTATCAATCATGTTAGCCTTAAGGATTTTTGTGAGACAAGTTTTGAATAGACAGAATTATTTTGAAAAATCATGATTTATTTTGTGATTAGACCTGGTTTGTTTACCTTGGTTGCATGATTCACATATTATATTTTCATGGTTCTTAATTTTAGGTATTCCTTTAATTAGGCCAAGTTGGGTGATTTTTGAAATTAATCTCAGATTAGTGTGACATAATCTCCTATGCCAGAGGTTTGATTCTTCTAACTGAGTTAAGAGGCATTTAGGTACTAAGGGTAGGTTTATAGTGTAAACATTATTTTTCCTAGTGCCTTTAAGCATGATTTCTGAGTCTTGCAAGTTTCTAATTAGGCAGTTAGAGTTGGTAAAGGTAACTACATAGCCAGTATCACATAATTGATTTATACTAAGCAAGTTAAATTTAAAGTTTTCAACCAAAAGTACCTTTTTGATTACAAAATTAGATTTGAGTTCAATGTTACCTGACCCAATGACTTTGAGTGTAGCATTGTTGCCAAATGCTACTGAGCCTAGGTTCTTGAACTTGAGTTTGGTGAATTTCAATTTGTCCCCAGTCATGTGTCTGAAGCACCCGCTATCCAACATCCATTAGTCCAAATTTTTATGTTCCTACACATAAAGAGTTTGTTGATTTGGATCCAATTAGAATTAAGGATAGCCTAAATTGATTTTCACAACCTAGTCTGTCTCACCCAATCTAGAGTTATCAATCACGTTAACCTTATGGGTTTTTGTGAGACAGGTTTTAATAGAAGTAAAGATTTTATTTTGAAAAACTATGATTAGTTTTGAAAAGTTAAATTAATTTTGAAAACAATTGGTTTTGAATTTATTTTGAAAAAAAATGTTTGAATCTACAATTAACTGAAAATTTGTGTTAGATTCGAATTTGACAAAGAATAATTTGAATTTGAATTTCAAAAATTGGCTTTCAGGTCTTGGCGAGGCACTAGGCCTTCTTTGGTCGTAGCCTTATTGGATCATCAACCCTTTCCTTGACAAAGCCTTTTAATGAAATTTCATTTTCAAAATTTATTTTTTGAAAAATTCTGGTCTAACTAGTTTAGATCTTGGATCGGTAGCTTCGGCTAGTTCCACCAGTCTAAAGTGGCCAAGTAATGTATACTTGACCTTATTAGAAGAGGTTTCCCTAACATACTATCATCTCACCGCCACCCAATACTATGTTGTTCAAATTTCAATTAATTGGTTTGGTCCTTAATCTAATCAGTCCTAGGTCTAAGCATGGTAAAATTGTAGAAAATAAATAGACAAGCAATCATGCAATTTAAAACAAGAAAAAGAAATTTATTTAACTATAAAAATTATTTTTAAATTGGCTCCCCCTGGACTAAAGCCACGATAATGGTTTGGCAAGATGTGAATCTTGTCCTTGGGGATCCAATACTGATTTGATCCAGTTTGTTTGTTCAGGCATAGTTTCGGTACCCATGCCTGAATTTTAGGTCTAGACTGATTCAGTACAGCATAGTATGATCTTTGTCTAGACTTGATTCGATAGCCTAACCCAGATCGATTTAGAACCGACTTCTATTTTCCAAGGATCATGTTAAGACCCTTGGAACCAGAAGTGAATCGTTCTAAGGCTGCTCTAAGGTCCTTGACTTGAGTTTTCAAGGAGGAGTTCTCTTTCTCAAGTTTTTCAACTTGAGTAGAGGTTCCTTCTTGAACCTTCTCAGTTAAGGATCTAGAGTCAGCTACCTCTTTCAGGAGTTTTACTTCCTGTCGGAGGGACTCGACTCAGATTTTGGCTTTCGCCAAGTCTCGAGAAAGATAGGCAATTAATTTGGTTAACTGAATTCTAGAAAATCCACTTATAGTAATTTCCCCGTCCTCTAAAAATGTAAGCTTCCCGTCGTCCGACTCTGATTCTGATTCGGTCTCGATTTCTTCCGATGCTGTCAGGGCGAGCAGGTTTGTCTGTGGGGCCTCTTCTTCTTCTTCGGAGGAAGACTCATCCCACGTTACTTGAAGGGCCTTCTTCCTTCTTGTCTTCTTGGCTTCTTTTAGATTAGGGCATTCCGATTTGAAATGACCTTTCTTATTGCATTCGTAGCAGATCACACTTGATTTTTTCTTGGATGGTTCAGCTGGCTCCTCTTTCTTTCGACTGGTTTTTCTTCTGTTGGACTGATTCTTCAATTCCTTGTAGTAGTTCCGAGCAAGCCGAACCAGCTTGGGTCTATCCCCTTCGTTGTCTTCTGAGTCTGGGTCTGATTCAGACTCGGGTGCAGGTTGAGGCTTCTTCTTTACCATTTTTCCTGTCTTGCCTGCAACAAAAGCAATGTCTTTCTCGGCCAGGGTGTAGTTAGTCTGCTCATGTAATTCAAGTTCAGAAAATAGTTCATCTAATTTGATTTTTGAAAGATCCCTTGAAACTTTGTACGCATCTACCATAGATGCCCACAAAGTGTTTCCCATGAAAGCATTAAGAGTATACCTGATCAGGTCACGGTTCTCTACCTTGTGACCGATTGTGTGTAGACCGTTCATTAGCTCCTGGATTCTAGCGTGGAGCTGAGCTGCTGTTTCACCGTCGTTCATCTTGATTGTGTACAGCTTGTTTAGGAGAAGGTCCCTCTTGCTGATTCGGATGTCGGAGGTTCCTTCGTGCAACTCAATTAACTTACCCCAGAGTTCCTTTGCACTGTTGAATGGTCCCACCCGGTTTAGCTCTTCCTTGGTCAGGTCGCATTGAAGTGTCTGGGTTGCTTTAGCATCAGCTTCGATTTTTCTTTTCAAAGCGGTATCCCATTCGATGTAAGATTGTGGCACTCCTTCAGCATTTTTTGAAATCTCCAGACCAGACTGGATGATTATCCACATATCCACCTGAGTTTTCAGGTGGACTTCCATCTGACTTTTTCAGTAGGAGAAATCCTCCCCATTGAAAAGTGGTGGTCTGGCGGTACTGAAGCCCTCTTGCATGGCCATTTAGAAGTTACTGAAAAGAAGGAGAGAAAAAAAACACGTCCCAAGACTTGGTCTTGGATTAGCAGTGCGGGAAGAAAAAAAATTATCCAGTGGTGTTGCACCAAACTCGATTAACGATAAAAATTCGATCGAAAAAAATCTGTAAAAATCCGAATAAAAACTCTCAAATTGGTGGTTGCACCAAATTTGAGCTTCCCCGCTGTGATACCACTTGTTGGATCAAGAAAACACGATAAAGGGGGGGTGAATATCGTGAAAACGTTTCGGATTAAAGGTTAAGAGAATACGCAATAGAAATTAAATCAAATACACAGAACGCAAGGATTTTTACTTGGTTCGGAGTCGCGGTCGGCTCCTACTCCAAGGCCCATGGTCCTTGACAGTTTATTGCAGGCAATTCTATAATGCACAAAGTTTTACAGAGATTTATACAGTAGTAGTGCAGTAAAAAGAACAATTTAACTCTTAGTTACCGACGCCCAGTGTGGATTATACTTTGGTGCAGAGGGTCGTCGTCGGCGCTAGAGCCTCGAGATCAGAAGTTTCCGGAGCAGAGCGCTTCAGCGAAGAGCGTTGAGGCGTTGGAAAAGTGTGTTGTGAAGCCTTGGGGGTCGAGCCCCTTTTATAGTGCACCTGGGGGTGCCCTGGATGTTGGGGGCACCCTCCACGTGCCTCTAGATCTGCAAACCCCTATCCGAAACTCGGTCAGCCCTTATCCCTTCAAAATAGGGCTCGGAGCTAACGGGGGCGCCCAGGACACTGGGGCCGCCCTGCTTGACTTGGTCAACAGGCTTCACGGTTGCTTTTTGCTTCGGTTTATTTCTTGGCTTTGACTTAGGGCGCCCTGCTTAGAGCAGTTTCGAAGCAACTCTTTGCTTGGTTGTTTTGCTTTGACCTTGGGGGCGCCCGGGACCTCCAAGGCGCCCTGCCCAGCTGCTGCCCCTCTCCTTTGGGGTGTTCTGAGCTGCAGAAACTCATTCCTTTGGTCCTGCATCCAGGGTTAGTTCCAAAACAACAAGGTAAGGGGGCGTTTGGTTTAGAAAATTTTTTCTATTTTCTATTTTCCATTTTCTGTTTTCTGTTTTCTATTTTCTGATCTAGTTTTCAGAAAACGGAAAATGCGTTTGGTATGATATACTGTAACTCTATTTTCTAGAAAAGAAAACTGGAAAATGCGTTTGGTATGTTAATATTGAAAATTATAAATAAAATAATTTTTTAAAAAATAAAAACCGGTGCAATATTATAATTGTTTTTAGAAATAATATTTTTTAATCAAAAATTTTTTAAATAATTTTTTAATCCCTTTTTTTCCATTCATAAGCACTCGTCTTTATTCAAGCCCTTGAGGCTTTCAAGGTCGTATGATTTTGTAACTATTCATGGGTTTTAAAATATCTACAACAGCAAAGGTGCATATGTGATGTTCTTTGCAGATTAATAAGATATACATGGGTAGAAGAGGCCACCTATGGTGGTGATTGATTGAATCTTTAACCAAATTGGATTTTCATCGCAAACACTGAAAAATCAAAATGTGAAGGAGAATAAAGCTATCAATTTTCAAGAATCTAGGAACCACATGCTAATCAGGAACAAATTGCAAAAGACCGATCAATGAAAGAGGAAAAAGGAACTGCAAAATAACAAGCTCGTGAATAATATGTGTGAAATCGAACTTACCACGCAACGGGGCGACCTCCGCCGAATTGAATCAGATTTCAGCTCGCTCAATCTCACAATCACCCATCGCATCGAGTTGCAGGAGGAGGAGAAGAGGCGTGCAAAATGAAGGACCTAAAACGACAGATTCGGCATAATGACAAATGACCCGCGTCGGCCACATGCATAGGTGGTAGGTCAAGTGGCGATCACTTTGGTGCTAGAGGGGCTCCAGCAATCTTCACCCGATCTCCGCTGTCCAGCAATCTTACGGCGATGATCTTGCGGCGAGATAGCGCAAGAGAAAGGGTTCGACAGGTCTGATGGAGGAGATGAAGCGGCGGCGATTTTTGCTTCCCTTTTTTTCGATTAGGGTTCGTGGGGTCGAGTGTGCGAGCGGCGAGGGATCGAGGGCAGTGACTTCAAGCGGCGAGCGAGGACTGCATTTTCCACTTTCCACCGCGTTTTCCATTTTTCCACTACCGCATTCTCCCTTCTCTAGAAAATGACAAAATGTCATTTTCTATTTTCTCAGAAAATGATGTCTCATTTTCCAGAAAATAAGATTAGAAAATGACAAACCAAACAGCATTTTCTAGAAAATGGAAAATGAAAATGGAAAATGGCTAAACCAAACACACCCTAAGAGTGTTAGATAATTTTTTAAAGTCGTAGCTGTCTTGGTTCTGACTTCGGGTCTCCAAAATGGAACCCTAGGTCGAACCGACGCCTACTGTTCCCTCGACGGGGAACGCGTCCTCACCTACTCCTCTAAGGAGAATTTACCTTTTTGCCAACCAGCTCCTCCGGTTGGACTTTTGCCCGATCCACCTGACCAGGTCTTCGTGCCCACCTTCCGAGCAGGTCTTCGGTGCCCAGCTCCTTCCAGGACTTCATGCCCAATCCTCGACCAGGACTTCTTGCCCACCTTCCGAGTAGGTCTTCGGTGCCCAGCTCCTTGCCAGGGCTTCGTGCCCAGTCCTCGACCAGGACTTCTTGCCCACCTTCCGAGCAGGTCTTCTTTGCCTAGTGTGCCTAGGGCTTCTTTCCTGCACACTTAGTGAATACATTAGATAATAATAACCTCTTAACTCTTGAACCCTTTGCCATTATCAAAACCCAGGTTTGACTTAGGTGCTACTGCACCAACACGTTTGTTTGTTTTATCAAACTATCATAGCCGATTGTAATATATCACACTTAATTATTCAACAAATGTTTAAAAAAAATCTCACTTATAAGTGTTTATTAAATAGATTCTTTGTCCAGAATATGAAATACTATATGTTGGATATTTTTATTTTAGAGAGAGCAAGCACATAGAATCAACTAATAGAGGGCCATAAAATTTGAGAAATTATATTGTGTTTCACTCCCTGAAGATAATTTTCTAATATTTGAATAAGAATAAAGGCCAATAATATTTGAATAAGTATATTATTCCTCATTTATGCTGTGTTATAAAATTAAATATCATTTTTCAAATTATTTTAAATTGATATCGTGTTATGATTGATTATGGAATTGTATAGTTTTTTCCAATGTAATTTCTCAATCACTCAGGTGACACAGATTTTGTTCAGTTTCTTAGAGAAATGGAATCTGGATCTGGATCATAAAATTTTTCATTTCTGGGTAGTTGCAAGTATAAAGAAGACCTCTATATGATTTCAATTTTTAATGGCTTCAGTCTAATGGAGCTGTTTCTTAATCTTGGAAGAAAATGTGAGGAGATTGATCCACAAAATGTGCTCTTGCAATATCTTGCACCACATCAAAATATGTATGTGACATTGCATGAAGATGATGATGCCCGGATTATGACACATCTTTACATGTCTATGAGATTGACAATAATTAATATGAGAGCAGTAGAAAAAAATCACATGAGTTCCCACAGTCTCGAGAGGTAAAAAATTTCTACCTTGATTTTTTTCTCATGTAGATATTAATGATGATAAAATTTATTTTTTTTGTTTTGCTTGATATGTCATTGTAGAGTACAATTATTGATGATTGTTTAGTTATTTATCATTTTTATCATATGTTTCATGGAAATATATTGTGGGTGTGCTTCTTGTGAATCTTGAACATATGTAAATTTTAGTTGGGAAGACATTGGATTATTTAAACTTTTAAATAGAACATGATTATATTCCATTTGCGTTGTATTAATAATTTATTAAAAGGTTAAAAATGGGATATCAACAACATATTCACTATTTAAAATAATTGTGTATATATACATAAAGTACTCTCCCAAAGGTTAAATCATTCCAAGCTAGAAAATGATGCCATATTATTTAGATTTCATATGCATCCACAATTTTATATTATATATATTTTAGTTTTGTTGATTAGTCTTTGATAATTATATAGGTAAAGTACTCTCCCAAAGGTTAAGTCTTTAATTTTAGTTTTAGTTTTGTTAATATATTACATAAAGTACTCTCCCAAAGGTTAAGTCTTTAATTTTGGTGTATGGATAGTAGGTTAATTATAATTATTTTATGCTTACAATGATATTATACTCATTGTTAAATTGATAAGGTTTGAAACTGAAGAAGAGACACAGACTAATAATGATGGTCATCTTGAAGTGGGTTTGGTAAGAAATTCCATAGATGCTTGGAGTCATTGCATCTGTGGAGAGGGCCAGATATTCAAGGATGCTACAGAATTTCGAAAATGTGCTAAAAATTATGCAGTTGCTATAAGACAATCGTTTTTGTATAAAAAGAATGATAATAAGAAGGTTATTCTTGTATGTAGCGAAAACAACTATTCTTGGAGAATATATGCTTCAAGACATAAAGCTGACAAACTTTTTGGCATTAGAAAATGCAATCTAATACATACTTGTGAAGATGACAATCTTCGTAGTAGAGGGCATCCTAAAGCTAATGCTTCCTGGGTTTCCAATGTTGTGATGGATAGATTGAGGGGAGAGCCCTCGTATCGACCATGCACAATGTTGAAAGATATTCATAGAGATTATGGGGTCGAGCTTAATTACAACAGAGTTTGGAAAGGGAAGGAATTGGCAATGCATGACATTCATGGTGCAGAGGAGGGGTCTTATGATAGATTACGATGGTATTGTAGTGCTATCAAAGAAACTAATCCTGGAAGTTTTGTCGAGTGTGAAATTGATCATTGTGGTAATAAATTTAAACGGTTATTCATCTGCTTCAATGTATGTGCAATTGGTTTTATCAATGGATGTAGACCCTTGGTTTTCTTAGATGGCACTCACATAAAGAATAAATACAAAGGATGCATTTTGGTTGCTGTGGCAAAGGATGCTAATGATGATCTTTTCACATTAGCATATTCAGTTGTAGATGTCGAAAATGATAATAATTGGGGATGGTTTTGTTTCCAACTTCGAAGTGCCCTGCTTTCACATTCCTATATTGGGTTCCATGAGTTCACCTTTTTCTGATAGACATCCTGGGATAATCAAGGCTATTCAGATAATATTCCCAGATAGTCATCATGTCTACTGTTTGAGGCATTTGGTAGACAATTTCATGAAACATGTTTGGTTAATGGCATATTTGTGTTAGGAAACATTGCTTTTTGAATCATACTAGTTTATATACTTTTTTTTGTTATTTGAATGTAGGTCATGCGAAGGTACCCACTTCATAACAAAAAATATTGGTCATCTATTTTCAAAAAAGCTACATATGCCCTATCGACACAAGAGTTTCAAGAATATGTTAACATGATAGTAGGGTCACAATGCCACTTGCCAAAGACTTTATAGTATCTTCGTGTCCAGAAAGTTGGGCAAATGCATATTCTCTAGGAAATCAGTGGGGTGTCATGAATAATAACATAGTTGAGTCTTGGAATAATTGGGTTAAAGCAACACGATTTCTTCCTATCGTAGCCATGGTGGATCATATACGCATTCAAATTATGGATATGATGCACAGACGACGTGAAGCAACAATGTAGATGGTTAAAAGATTGAGTCCATCAAAGGAGAATGCTCTTGCAAAAACATATGCTGAATCTCGTAGTTTGATAGTGCGCAAGGCATGTGGTTGGAGTTTTGAAGTTGTGGATGGGAATAAATCATTTGTTGTTGATTTGTCTGCTCGGACTTGTTCGTGCAAAGCATGGCAGATTAATAGGTTTCTATGCAAACATGCATGTTCAGCAATAGAGTCAAAGTCATTATCATTATATGATTTCTGTAACAAGTACTTTAAAATAGAGTTGTATCGTGAAAGCTACAAAGGAATCCTAAATCCGATCCCTACATGTCACATGTCTGAGTATAATCCCGAGTAGCCATTTGTAATCAATGCTCCCGTTGTTCGAAGCCAACCAGGCAGAAGAAGAACTCAAAAGATACCTTCACAAGTCGAAAAACGTGTGACAAAGTGTGGTCGGTGTCATGGGCAAGGTCATAACCGACGCAATTGCAAAGAAGCCATTAACTAACTCTACTTTTATTTTGTGAAAATAGAATGGAACTGTTTGATTTACAAGTAAAACATTGTATTCTGAAATTTCTTTTAATGAGCATGTACTCATATATTTGATCTCTAATACATTTTCCAATTTACAGGAAAAAGAGGATGATAGAACAAACAAGAAGCAAGGATGTATCTAAGAGAAGGAGTACTTGATCCAGTGGAATTATTCAGGGCGTGTTCTTACTGTAATGGTCCTTTTATATTATGTTAAGTTAGTGATGTTTATGTACTGTTTATGCAATGTGGGCTTGATACTAGTTGATGTTTAATCTTGGTGTGATATCTGTATTACATAGTTTTTGTAAGTGACTCGTATTTGTTGTTATTGTTGTGTTAGTTAAGTTATGAAATTGAATGTTATGATTTGCGTACTCTTTATGTGCATGCCATTTGTGGGATATACGAAAGAGATACTGTCAGAATTTTATACTTAAATTTCATTAATCATGCTAATTTGAGAAATTTCAGTTATGAAATTGATGCTCTATCTCATTTCAGTGCATGGGGATTTAGAGTACAAAATTTTAAAATTTCAGTACACATTAGGTAAATCTAAGTATAAATTATCCGAAATTGAGTACAAATTTGAGAAAATTGAGTACAAGGTTAGGAAAGTGATACCTCTATCATAATCTTGATGCAAACTCCATTGTAGTTAGTGAACAAGTTGGAAAACAAGATACAAAATGATGCTACCCTATTATTTTACTATCAAGAGAATGCCAAGGCCATGGGGATTTTGAGTATAAAATTTTGAAATTTCAATACACATTGGGTAAATCAAAGTATAAATTAACCGAAATTAAGTACAAAATTGAGAAATTCGAGTACAATATTAAGAAAGTGATACCTCTATCATAATCTTGATGCAAACTCCATTATAGTTAGTGAACAAGTTGGAAAACAAGATACAAAATAATGCTACCCTATTATTTTACTATCAAGAGAATGCCAAGGGCATGGGGATTTTGAGTACAATATTTTGAAATTTCAGTACACATTGGGTAAATCTAAGTATAAATTATCCGAAATTGAGTACAAATTTGAGAAATTCGAGAACAAGGATAGGAAAGTGATATCTCTATCATAATCTTGATGTAAACTCCATTGTAGTTAGTGACCAAGTTAGAAAACAAGATAGAAAATGATGCTACCCAATTATTTTGCTATCAAGAGAATGTCAAGGGCATGGGGATTTTGAGTACAAAATTTGAAATTTCAGTATACATTGGGTAAATCTAAGTATAAATTATCCGAAATTGAATACAAATTTGAGAAATTCGAGTACAATGTTAGGAAAATGATACCTCTATCATAATCTTGATGCAAACTTCATTGTAGTTAGTGAACAAGTTGGAAAACAAGATACAAAATGATGCTACCCTATTATTATACTATCAAGAGAATGCCAAGGGCATGGGGATTTTGAGTACAAAATTTTGAAATTTCAGTACATATTGGGTAAATCTAAGTATAAATTATAAGAAATTGAGTACAAATTTGAGAAATTTAAGTACAAGGATAGGAAAGTGATACCTCTATCATAATCTTGATGCAAACTCCATTATAGTTAGTGACCAAGTTGGAAAACAAGATAGAAAATGATGCTACCCTATTATTTTGCTATCAAGAGAATGCCAAGGGCATGGGCATTTTGAGTACAAAATTTTGAAATTTCAGTACACATTGGGTAAATCTAAGTATAAATTATCCGAAATTGAGTACAAATTTGAGAAATTTGAGTACAAGGTTAGGAAAGTGATACCTCTATCATAATCTTGATGCAAACTCCATTGTAGTTAGTGACCAAGTTGGAAAACAAGATACAAAATGATGCTACCCTTATTATTTTACTATCAAGAGAATGACAAGGGCATGGGGATTTTGAGTATAAAATTTTGAAATTTCAGTACACATTGGGTAAATCTAAGTATAAATTATCCGAAATTGAGTACAAATTTGAGAAACTCGAGTACAAGGTTTGGAATGTGATACCTCTATCATAATCTTGATGCAAACTCCATTGTAGTTAGTGAACAAGTTGGAAAACAAGATACAAAATGAGGCTACCCTATTATTTTACTATCAAGAGAATGCCAAGGCTATGGGGATTTTGAGTACAAAATTATTAAATTTCAGTACACATTGGGTAAATCTAACTATAAATTATAAGAAATTAAGTACAAATTTGAGAAATTCGAGTACAAGGATAGGAAAGTGATACTTCTATCATAATCTTGATGCAAACTCCATTGTAGTTAGTGACCAAGTTAGAAAACAAGATAGAAAATGATGCTACCCTATTATTTTACTATCAAGAGAATGCCAAGGGCATGGAGATTTTGAGTACAAAATTATGAAATTTCAGTACACATTGGGTAAATCTAAGTATAAATTGTCCGAAATTGAGTACAAATTTGATAAATTTGAGTACAAAGTTAGGAAAGTGACGCCTCTATCATAATCTTGATGCAAACTCCATTGTAGTTAGTGAACAAGTTGGAAAACAAGATTCAAAATGATGCTACCCTATTATTTTACTATCAAGAGAATGCCAAGGCCATGGGGATTTTGAGTACAAAATTTTGAAATTTTAGTACATATTGGGTAAATCTAAGTATAAATTATCAGAAATTGAGTACAAATTTGAGAAATTCGAGTACAAGGTTAGGAAAGTGATACCTCTATCATAATCTTGATGTAAATTCCATTGTAATTATGATACCTCTATCATAATTATGATGCTATCTTGTTTTCCAACTTGGTCACTAACTACAATGGAGTTTGCATCAAGATTATGATAGAGGTATCACTTTCCTAACATTGTACTCGAATTTCTCAAATTTATACTCAATTTCGGATAATTTATACTTAGATTTACCCAATTTGTACTGAAATTTCAAAATTTTGTACTCAAAATCCTCATGCCCTTGGCATTCTCTTGATAGTAAAATAATAGGGTAGCATCATTTTGTATCTTGTTTTCCAACTTGTTCACTAACTACAATGGAGTTTGCATCAAGATTATGATAGAGGTATCACTTTCCTAACCTTGTACTCGAATTTCTCAAATTTGTACACAATTTTGGATAATTTATACTTAGATTTACCCAATGTGTACTGAAATATCAAAATTTTGTACTCAAAATCCCCATGGCCTTGGCATTCTCTTGATAGCAAAACAATAGGGTAGCATCATTTTCTATCTTGTTTTCCAACTTGGTCACTAACTACAATGGAGTTTGCATCAAGATTATGATAGAGGTATCACTTTCCAATCCTTGTACTCGAATTTCTAAATTTGTACTCAATATCAGATAATTTATACTTAGATTTATCCAATGTGTACTGAAATTTCAAAATATTGTACTCAAAATCTCCATGCCCTTGGCATTCTCTTGATAGCAAAATAATAGGGTAGCATTGATGTGCCCACAACAGGTGTCACGAATGAGCCTCGAATTTAGATATTTATAAACTGAAAACCCTTGGCTAACAAAATAGAAATGTAGAATAGGGGCCTCAAGTCGTATTTTTCTAAGGACTAGTTGTGAATGTTTAACTCAAGCTTGAAAGTTATTTGTCGTTTGATGATTTGGGTTTTCTAGATAAAATGGGGGTTTTTGGCAATAAGGAATGAAATATCAATTCGTAACAAAATAGAATAAACTCAACTAAAGCATGGAATGAATAGGAAATTGCAAGAACTATACTTAACCTAGTGGAAGAACTAAACACTTAAATTCAAACGATTGAATTGAAATTAAAGAACTAATTGCAGAAAACTAATTTGCAAGATAATGAAGACTAGAACAAAACATGGCTTAAAGACTTGGCTTAAAGTGTAGAGGAACAAACTAGAGCAATGTAAAGAAAATACATGCTTAAACTTAAAATTATCCTAACTAGAACATCAAATCAGTTCCCAATCAAGACTTCCCATTGCCGTCACACAAAGGTTGAACTATGAACCCCCTAGCTCAAAAACCAACGAAGACAAGTTCCCTGGATCAGTTTGCTCTACTCTGCTCTTCCTGATCGGTCAGCCGACCGATCAGGTCCTCTTCTGATCGGTCACGGGACCGATCAGAGACATCTCTGTCCGGTCACACGATCAGTCAGTAGCTGAAATCACCCGCGATCTCCTCCCCTTTGATGCGCCGAGTGTAGATCTTGCTCCGATACGCTCAGTAACCGTAGGAGAACCCCTCCTTAAGCACTGATTGCATCCACACGAAGAAAACAACCAGCGATCAATGGAATCGACATTAGACAGAGATTTGGGTGAAACCCTCACCTAAAATCCTTCCGCTGCGAGATTTTGGAATGAAACTGAACGAGGAAACTTACTTCGATGATCTGAAACTTGAAAACAAACTGGATCTAATGTTGGTCGCTCGCGATCTAAGAAGAAACTACGAAAGAAACGAAGAAGAAAATGAAGAACACTTGCGATCTGCAGCTACGCGACGATGAGATCTGATCGGAGGAGAAGACTGTTATATTAGTTAGCAATGAACGGCTGAGATCTTCCTTGCTCCATCCAACGGTCGGATCTCTTCAGATCTGAACCAAACCTTCCAGATCTTGATCAAGGGTCAGGATCTGCTCCTCCTCAGCTTGGATCGATCAGATCTACCCCGGGTGGCTCAGATTACTCTGATCTTTGAATGGACGGTTTAGGCTCCTCTTAAGCTCGATCCAACGGCTGAATGACCTCTGATTGGGACCAAATCTTCAGATCTTGATCTATGGTTTAGATTAACTCTAACTTGAGCTCTAATTGGTTAGCAGATGATAGATGGCTCAGATCTAGCCGTTTCTTGATCGGACGACCCACATTGATCCACCTCTTGATCCCCTTAATCAAAGCCACGTAGGAGCTCAAGTCTGATTCAATCCGATCTAGGTCCATGGTTATTTGAAGCCTACAAAATTAGATTCAAAATTATGCCAAAATATCTCAAATATAGAATGAATTGTATCCAAAGCCAAAATAGAGACAATTCATGAACCCTAATGTAAATGCAAACTTAAGCATATAAAAGTGGATCAAAACATGGATTTGAAAGCCTAATTTGATCAACAAAATGTTAGTTATCAACTCCCCCACACTTACTCTTGGGCGTCTCGCACAAGCTAACTAATAAACTAAAGATGTATCCCCCTAGATTATTCCCAATCATAGTTAGAAGCAATGGAAAGGAAATTACCTAGGGTTGTCAATTCTCAAAAATCTAAACTCAGTGGACTAGTTTCTTGTCCTTAAATCAACAACTTAATATACTTCATCCTTCATGACTTATTGAGATGAATTAAACTCAAAAAACCTTTCAAAGGGAGTTTTAAAGTGCCTCTCTTCCTAAATTCTACATTTCAATGAAAGTGGAGCTCACTCAAACACAATCATGGTTCATACACTACCATAAGCTTGCTTATTATCTACTCTCCACCATCATTCTTGATTTGGATCTACACTTACAAAAGCTTATTCAAACAAGTTAGGAGATATGTGATGATAAGAATGAAATAGAAGTTTAATAAACTTTAACACTAAATATTCATGATAAAGAAAGTAAAGAAATATGGTATGATGAGAAAATGTGGAAAAGAAATATGGCATAATAAGAAAATATGAAAAGGTAAGGAAAATGGAAGACTTGGATACTCAAGAATGCATCTAGAGGAACTTTGCCCTTTTCTTCGTGTATTACTCTGCATGTATCAGATTTGTGGTGGAGCAAGGACTGAAGAAATGCACTAAATTCAGTGTTGTTTCTGTGCCAACTCTACTGATCGGTCAAGGGACCGATTAGTCACTGCCTGTCCGGATTGAAAATTGGTCTAGAATGCTTCTGATCGGTCCAGAGACCAATCAGGCCCCTCCCTGATCGGATTGATGACCGATCAGGGTCTGATCAGTAGCCAAAAAAAATATTTCTGCCTGAATTCTGAAACTGACTTATGCGAAGGTTTTGCTTCTCTCAATCAACAACTCACTCTTGCATTCAAATAACTCCTTGTTCTCATCTTTCAACTCAGAAAACTAACCCATCATTTGATTTCCACGTCATATTTTTCTTTTCTTTTCCTTTTCTTTTTCTTTTCTTTTGTTTTTCAGCTATTCTCTTTTTCTGATTTTTCTTTTAAGCTGAGTTTTTTTTCTCTATTTTTTTTTCTTCTATTTTTTTCTGCCATCTGCAATTCAGATTCCATAACTTCACAACCTGGAACCTTTCATGATAATGGCGAACTAAGTGCTCCACTTGATACACTTTTAGCTCTTGCAACCCATATGGCACACAACTACACTTGTTGATAGGATACTTGAAAGCCGTTCGTGGGAGACTCGTGGGTGACTCATGGGCGATTTTTAGCTGATTCGGGCGCTTCTGCGCCGTTCGTCAACGCTGGCGCTTCTGGCAACCGGCGATGTCCTTCCCCTCTTCTTCCATTCCTCCAAATCCTCCGCCTCTCGTGAATTCCTCTCCTGTGGTTGTCAAACCATCCTATGCGTCAGTGGTTAAACCGGTGTCGCCTCGAGCTATAAAGAAGAATTTTGAAGATATTGGTGAAGATTTCAAGCTGATCACGATCTATAATGATAAGCCAGGAATATTCTTTTCTGAAGAAGAGATTGCAGATCTGTCGGAGCCGTTCAAGTTTTGTTTGATTGGAAAGTTCTCTGGATTACGCCCAAGTTATGCTGTAGTGCTGCAATCTTTCAGGAATTTAGGGCTTTCAAGCTTGTACAATGTCAGATTTTTAAGATCAGGATACATTTTCATTCATCTAAACTCTAATGAGGATATGGCAAGGTTATGGACAAGAGGTATTTGGATGATTGCGAGGGTGCCATTAAGGATCTTCAAATGGTCTCCTTATTTCTCGTACGAGGTAGAATCTTCACTGGTGCCGGTATGGATACAACTTCCAGATCTGCCAATTCACCTTTTCAATAAGCGAAGTCTCTTCTCCATTGCTCGTGTAGTGGGGAAGTCGATCAAGCTGGATGAGGCTACAGCAGATGGATCAAGGCTCTCGATGGCAAGAGTTTGTGTAGAAATTGATCTTCTTAAGCCAAAGATTGAAGAATTTTGGATTGGCATAGGAGCAGAGAAGAGAATTCAGCATGTAGTGTTTGAAAAACTCCCCAAATATTGTCAGCATTGCATGCATTTGGGACATTCGATTGATGATTGTTATATGTTAGGCAATAAGCCAAAGCCTGAGTGGAAGGGGGATAAACAAAAAGCAGTAAATGGAAAATAAAGAATTGAAGATCCTGGGCCAGAGCTTACCAATTGGCACAATGATAAGACCCAAGGAAATTTAACAGGTATTTGGGGGAATGATGTTTCCAAGGGAGCAAGGGGTAGAGGTTTGCATATGGCTGACAAACAAATCTGGAGTAAAAAGGTAGAGATTGACAAGGCCAAAACTGCTGGAGAAAAGGAGAGGGAGAGGAATGGCAATAAATTTCAGATTCTGGATGTTTTAGATGAGGACGATCAAGGGGACTTGGATGTAATAGATGATGGGTTGATACAGGGGGAAAAGGTTGTGGTAGATGAAAAGGGAAACAGTTTTGATGATATTGCTGACAGTCAAATTAGGAGTGTACAGAAGCCAGTTGGAAACTTGTATGCAAAGGAGGCTGAGGTAGTTGCAGTTTTAAAAAGAAACCAGAATGAAAAGCAGAAGGTCCCGAAATCAGTGCAACCAGCAGCACAGAATGCATATTCGCAGGGAACTACTGAAGGATTAATTTTACCAGTGGAGGAGACAGATGGAGTAGCCAGGTTTAAATCTTTTATGGTGGAATCTGTTAGTGATATGAGAGAAGTGTGCTAAGGCAATCGCCTTATGATTATAATCATTTATTCTAATAAATGAATATTCACTATTTGAGTATACATGTTTGTGTATTTGATTGAGATCTTAAACTCATTTACTGAATGTCCGCAATACAATTCACAGCATGAGAGAATTTGTGATAAATTCACAACTAGTGATTATCTCTACATGTGCAATTGTGAAGTATTGAAATTGTCCCTAGTCGATGAATTGATAAATACAGACACTATCAATTCTGTTGAGACTAGCATGGGTTATTCTCTAATCAGCTGATTCTCACTGGCTGGTGACATTGAGATGTCCGGAGATAAACATGAATGCTAGTTAAGGGAACTAGTTCATTGGAGTGACTGATTGTAAAACTTCATATGGAAGTCTACATATAGATATGTCAGTGAAGTTCTTACTGCAGCTTAAGTGCGATGTTCCTTTGACTTGCGGTGTTCAAGTCATCTTGGTCATGGAGACTTATACTTTGACATCTTAAGCAAGCATCTCCAAGGAGGTGTGGACCCAGGATGATTGGGTATAAGCTGAAGTGCCCGAAGATGTTTGAACAGCCTACAAAGGATTCACCACTCCTTGCGAGGAGATGTATACCCGAGGCATATCGTCGGATTGTTACTCGAAGCCTCTGGCCAGAGCATGACATGTTCAGAGTATGAATCTCTTAAATACATGAAAGTAATTAGAATCCGTAGGACGAGAAAACATTACTTGGGCTAGGTGTGACGTAGTCAGCCTAGTGGGGACTAACACACATAGACCATGTCCTGAACCAAGTGGGTATAAGATGGTGAAGGGAATGGGGCACGATTCATTATAGCTGATGAAGGGTTTCAGAATTGTTTCTGAGGTCAACCGTTGATCTTTCGATTAATTGGGGATCATGATATACTACTAGGTGCCACTCATGATCATTCTATAATTGATTAATTATAGACGGTCAACATAAATCGAAAGCCTATTTAGTCACACGCACTACGAGTAATCTGAGGGAATTAAAACAAGTTGAAAATTGGATTTTCCAATCAAGAGAGATTAAGTTTGGTTGAGCCAAACGATAAGTCGAATCTGAATTTTTCAAAGACGCATCGGAAGCGTAAAATGGCTAAGTCTTTTGAAGACTTAATAGATGAATTAAATAAGTTTAATTCATTGGAGGTTGGCTTGGATGGGCCGGCCAAAGAGGGCCTCCATCCTCTTTGCTTGGTCGGCCACAACAAATGGAGAGAACCAAGTTTTTGGTTCAATTTATAAAATAAACCAAGTGTGGTTTGTTTTATAAAATTATGGATGATATAAATTTTTATATAATAAACCAAGGTTTGGTTTATTTTTCATGGAAATTAAAATGAACCATGGATTGGTTTATTTTATAAAATCAATCATGGATTGATTTACCATGATAAGGAAATTTATTCCATAGAAGAGAAGAGACTTGATTGATTTTTTATCATGAATTAAAATATGATTTTAACCATGATATAAAATCAAACTTGGTATGATGGAATAAGTTATTCCATATTTGAGAGGCTTGATGGTTGAGAGGTCACTATATAAAGGACCCAAGGCAAGGCTTGGGTGTGAATCGTAGAGACGAAGGCATAGGCTCTCTCCCTCTCTTTCTCTCCTTCTCTTCTCCCCTTCTTGCCGTGCGCCAACCAGCCTCAAGAAGGAGCACCAGCCGGCCATCCTTTTGTGGTTAGTCTTCCGACTTCTCTCTTGGTTTTTCTCGTTGCATTCTCGGAGAATCTAGTAGTTCTCGAGAATACGAAACTCGTGGCTTTGCGAAGTCATCCCGAAGATACTCGCGTGGACGCGAATAGAGGCGGAGCTTCCAAGGGGCGCTTACGGTTGGATCTCGTCCCTTCCTTCGAGTTACGCGAGGTAATACGTAAATTAGTTTATGTTTCTGCAAAATTTTAAATATATGATCATGTCTACACAAGATAAAATTGCATGCTTAGATGTGTGGTTAAATGATTTAGAGAAATTATATATGCTAAACCTTCCACTGCACGTAATTAATTTTAAAATTACGAACCCGCATCCATGTCAACATGCACTCGGTCCCAATAGTGGTATCAGAGAGAGGTTTGTGTTCGATATAATCATATAATTGTTTTACGGAAAGCTTCATTATGATCTCAATTTTGGAAAATTTTCAATTATGGAAACTTTCCAATTATGGTAAATTTTCGATTTAGGAATTTCAAAGTTTGGAAATCCTCATGAAATTTCGCAAACTTTTGAAATATCTCTGTTTCTGAAATTTTATGATAATTGTGAAAACTTTTCATTTTTGGAAACTTTCCAATTTTGGAAATTTCCTATTTTGAAAATTTTTCAATTTTGGAAAAACGTAAGTTTTCTTTGTACCAGAAACTTACAATTATTCTGAAAACCTTTTATTTTTGGACACTTTCTATTTATGGAAAGCTCGCAATTTTGGACACTTTCTTTCAAGAAAGTCTAGACAAATTATGGGAATATTAATTGGCATTTAAATTTATAATTGGAAATTAAATTATTTACAAAATTCTTTATTTTGGATTGAGCCTCGGGGAGCCGTCCAATTTAAAGTTAGTTGTTATAATTAAATTTCCTAAATTGAATTTAAACTGTCAAATGCTTATTTTGGATTGAGCCTCGGGGAGCCGTCCAAATTATGTTATTGTTATTAATTTTCCATAAATAAAATATGTGATCAAATCTTGGATTCTCAAACGATAATTTCCTTATTTAATTTATGAGGTGATGCTCTTACATATTATTGTCTCCAAAATTAATTAGGAAAATTGTTTCCTATAGAGTATATTTCCTTAAATAAGATTTTCATGAAAATAATATGTGGTTGAATTAAGGGAATCTGTCTCTTAATTTAATAAGATTTGATTTATAGAAATCAAAGTCTTAAACATATTATTTCCGAAATTGATTATGATAATTTAGGAAATTGTTTCCCAAAACAATTTCTTGAATAAAGTATGAAATTAGAATTAGGAAATCCGGTTCCTAATTCAATTAATGAGACTTGATAAATTAAGTCACATACATACTTTATTAAGAAAATCGTTAGAACGTGACATGATTATATGTCATGAATGTGCATAAAAGAAAAGGATGAGACCCAAAACCCCTTACAAAATATTAAGGCCAACACTTTCCATTAATATGGTTAGAACCGGAGTTTTGTTTCTCGTTTGGGTTGATGGACACATCCATGCCCGGCTTGAACCTCAACATGTTCAAACCATGGAATTAGTTTATGATTAATATAGTTGGAGTCAGAGGTCAATCCTTAGTTTTGGTTGTTGGACACATCCAAGCCTGACTAAACGGTTGAATGAGCTCCAACCATATTAAAAATATTTCTTGATTAATGGGTCAGCCTTAAGCTTGGAGCATCGATTTGTTGTGCCACAGCCAAGGTCGATGTAAAGAGAGGTGCAGTTGGGTGCTATGTATATTGTTGCATACTTGTTAATGAGTTAACAACCCAATGATTTATGCAAACATTCAATTAGTTCATAGCATAATGTGATAGTTACATATGTATAATATGTAATCGGTATAATTACCTACCTTCATAGCTAAGAATAACTTGATGAACTCTAGCCATGGTTGTTCTTATCTATGGTTGGATATCAACCTATTTGGAGATGTTCCTACGATCTCCCGAATTGATAAAAAGGGTTATTCAATTCGAAAAATAAATAGGATTTAATTAATGTATATTGATGCATTCTTTATCATTCTCATCACATAACCTCAATTTGTATACTCACCTAATCATGTCTTCTCTGAATTTGCGTTCCATTTTGGACACCAATAAGCTAACTGGGCCAAACTTCATGGACTGGCTTCGAAACCTGAGGATAGTCCTCAAGGCAGAAAAGCTTGCTTATGTCCTTGAAGAACAACTTCCCAACCATCCTCCTGAAGATGCAACTCCAGACCAGTTAGTGGCCTAGCAGAAACATGTGGCTGATTCTGAACTTGTGAGTTGCATCATACTGGCTGCTATGGTACCTGAGCTAGAAAAGCAGCATGAGCATATGGATGCTCATACCATCGTCTTCCATCTTCATGAGCTGTTTGACGAGCAGGCGAGATCCGAAAGGTTTGAGGTCTCCAGACTCCTCTTCACCTCTAAGATGCAGGAAGGCACTTCTGTTTCACAGTTTGTGTTGAAGATGTTGGGGTACATTGAGCGACTATGCACACTCGGATTTGCAATGGATCACGAACTAAGTATTGACTTAATTCTGCATTGTTTGCCCAAGAGTTACTCACAGTTTGAGATGAACTATCGGATGAACAAATTGGAGACTACCATTTCTGAGTTGCTTAACCTGCTGATGACTGTAGAGCCTTCTGTAAAGCAGGATCAGAAGACGGTACTGTTAGTTGGTTCCTCAAAGAAAGGCTCTAAGAGGAAGCCCAAAGAACAAAATAAGGGAAGGAAAAAAAGGCCAAAAAGATTGAAAATGCACTAAAAGGCACTTGCCATCACTGCGGCAAGGAGGGCCACTGGCGAAGAAACTGCAAGGTTTATCTTGAGTCCTTGAAAAAGAAGGCATCCGATGCCCCATCCTCTTCAGGTATCTTCATTATTGAATGTCACTCTATTTCCTCGGACACCTGGGTACATGATACTGGGTGTAGCTCACATATATGTAATGACATACAGAGGCTAAGGAATAGAAGAAGACTCGTCAAGGGAGAAGCGAATTTGCGAGTTGGAAATGGAGCAATGATTGCTGCTGTTGCCATCGGAACATATTTGCTAAAGCTCCCTACTGGACTTATCTTAGAATTGGATAATTGTTATTTTGTTCCTTCATTAATAAAGAACATTGTATCTATTTCATGCTTGAATGAAAAGGGTTATCATTTAACTTTTAGTAACAATTGCTGTTACACGTTAGATTTATCCGGTGACGTATTCAATATCGAAGTTAGTAACAAACGTGCTCGAATAGATAATTAAATAGCCTCCTATATGTGGCATTGTCATCTTGGCCATGTAAGTAAGAAACGCATGACCAAATTACACCGATGTGGAATTCTGGAATCATTTGAACCCGGTTCATTTGATACATGCGAATCATGCTTAAAAGGCAAGATGACCAAATTACCCTTTTCCGAAAAAGGTAAACCAGTGGGAGAATTGCTTGGTCTAATACATATTGATGTATGTGGACCAATGTCAACTCTTGCACAAGGAGGCTATAGCTACTTCATTACCTTTATCGATGATCACTCACGATTCGGGTATGTGTTCTTAATGAAACACAAATTTGAAGCTTTTGAGAAATTCAAAGAGTTCAGAAGTGAAGTAGAGAAACAGCTTGGCAAAAGTATTAAGATACTTCGATCCGATCGGGGTGGTGAATACTTAAGTCAAGAGTTTCAAGATTATCTTAGGGACAATAGGATATTGTCTCAATGGACTCCGCCATATACACCACAGCATAATGGTGTATCTGAGAGGCGTAACCGAACCTTGATGGACATGGTTAGATCTATGATGAATCATGCAACTCTTCCAAAATCCTTTGGGGCTATGCGCTTAAGACACTGTTTACTTACTAAACAGAGTCCCGACCAAGGTAGTCTCTACTACTCCATATGAGACGTGGAATAGTAAGAAACCTCATTTATCTCACCTAAAGATATGGGGTTGTCCTGCTTATGTAAAGCGGACTGTATCAGACAAATTGGATGCTAAGTCTGATAAATGTCTATTTATTGGATACCCTAAGGAAACGAAGGGTTACCAATTCTATCATCCCTTGGAACAAAAGGTGTTTGTTTCAAGGCATGCTTATTTCTAGAAAAAGAATTTCTTTTACAAGAAAACAGTGGGAGTAGCATTGAACTTGAAGAAGTTCAAGAAACTCCAATAGACATTACAGAGACACCTAGTCTAGACCCACAACCAATAACTCATAATGATGAGCTATCAGTTGAACCTAAAACAACACCACTTCTTCGTAGGTCTGATAGGACACGCAATATTCCAGAGAGATACGGATCTCTCATAAGTGAATCAAACGACGTGTTACTCATTAACGATGACGAACCTATCAGTTATGAAGATGTTCTGAAAATTCAGAAAGGGATAAATGGCTTGAAGCCATGAAGTCGGAAATGGATTCCATGTATAAAAATCAAGTATGGGACTTGGTTAACCCACCTGAAGGGATTAAGTCCATAGGGTGCAAGTGGGTTTCAAGAAGAAAATCGACATGGAAGGTAATGTTGTTACCTTTAAGGCTAGATTAGTGGCAAAACGATATCGTCAGAAACAAGGAATTGATTATGACGAAACCTATTCGCCAGTAGCTATGCTTAAATCCATTCGGATGCTCCTGGCCATAGCAGCTCATTATGATTATGAGATATGGCAAATGGATGTGAAAACAGCTTTCCTTAATGGAAACCTGCTTGAGGATGTATACATGATACAACCTGAAGGTTTCACATCGGTTAATAAAACCAAAGTATGCAAGCTTCGACGATCCATATATGGACTAAAGCAAGCATCCAGGAGCTGGAACATCCATTTTGATGAGACAATCAAAGAGTTTGATTTCTCATAAAATCCTGACGAACCTTGTGTGTACAAGAAGGTTAGTGGGAGTGCAGTCGTATTCCTAGTGTTATATGTCGATGACATATTACTTATAGGAAACGATATATCAGTCTTACAGTCAGTTAAAATTTGGTTGTCCAAAACTTTCTCCATGAAAGACCTGGGAGAAGCAACCTATATCCTTGGGATTAGAATCTATAGAGATAGATCAAAACGGTTGCTTGGTCTTTCGCAGTCTACATATATAGACCGAGTGCTAGAAAGGTTTAGCATGTCGGAATCCAAGAAAGGTTACCTTCCCATCAGGCATGGGATCAACCTTTCGAAGTCTATGTGTCCGCGCACAGAAGACGAGAGGATTTGCATGAATAAGATTCCTTATGCATCCGCGATAGGATCTATCATGTATGCTATGTTATGTACTAGGCCGATGTATCGTATGCTCTGAGCGTCACAAGAGATACCAGTCTGATCCAGGAATGGATCATTGGGCGGCTGTCAAGACAATCCTCAAGTACTTAAGAAACACTAAGGATGTGTTCCTAATATATGGAGAAGGTGATATGGTAATACGTGGGTATACAGATGCCAGTTTCCAGACAGATAAGGATGACTCCAAATCTCAGTCCGGATACGTATTTATTTTGAATGGAGGCACAATAAGTTGGAGAGTTCCAAGCAAGACACCGTAGCGGATTCTACCACGGAAGCGGAATATATTGCAGCTTCGGAAGCAGCAAAGGAAGCAGTCTGGATCAAAAGTTTGTCTCAGAACTTGGTGTGGTTCCAACCATTGATGAAGCAATACCGGTTTACTGCGACAACAATGGAGCTATTGCACAAGCAAAGGAACCAAGGTCTCATCAGCGATCCAAACATGTGCTTCGCCGCTATCATCTGATCAGAGAGATTATAAGTAGGAATGATATACAAATTGAGAAATTCCCACTGAAAGGAATTTAGCGGATCCTTTAACTAAGTCTTGCCTCAAAGCAAGTTTGAGGGTCATGTTAGAGCTGTGGTATTGGTACCATAGCATTAGGCCAAGTGGAGTTTGTTAGTGATATGAGAGAAGTGTCCTAAGGCAATCGCCTTATGATTGTAATCATTTATTCTAATAAATGAATATTCACTATTTGAGTATACATGTTTGTGTATTTGATTGAGATCTTAAACTCATTTACTGAATGTCCGCAATACAATTCACAGCATGAGAGAATTTGTGATGAATTCACAACTAGTGATTATTCTACATGTGCAATTGTGAAGTATTGAAATTGTCCTAGTCGATGAATTGATAAATACGGACACTATCATGCAATGAATCTGATAATAGAACTATCATTCTGTTGAGACTAGCATGGGTTATTCTCTAATCTAGCTGATTCTCACTGGCTGGTGACATTGAGATGTCCGGAGATAAACATGAATGCTAGTTAAGGGAACTAGTTCATTGGAGTGACTGGCTGTAAAACTTCATATGGTAGTCTATATATAGATATGTAGTGAAGTTCTTACTGCAGCTTAAGTGCGATGTTCCTTTGACTTGCGGTGTTCAAGTCATCTTGGTCATGGAGACTTATACTTTGACATCTTAAGCAAGCATCTCCAAGGAGGTGTGGACCCAGGATGATTGGGTATAAGCCGAAGTGCCCGAAGATGTTTGAACAGCCTACAAAGGATTCACCACTCCTTGCGAGGAGATGTATACCCGAGGCCTATCGTCGGATTGTTACTCGAAGCCTCTAGGCAGAGCATGACATGTTCAGAGTATGAATCTCTTAAAGAGTAATTAGAATCCGTAGGACGAGAAAACGTTACTTGAGCTAGGTGTGACGTAGTCAGCCTAGTGGGGACTGACACACATAGACCATGTCCTGAACCAAGTGGGTATAAGATGGTGAAGGGAATGGGGCACGATTCATTATAGCTGCTGAAGGGTTTCAGAATTGTTTCTGAGGTCAACCGTTGATCTTTCGATTAATTGGGGATCATGATGTACTACTAGGTGCCACTCATGATCGTTCTATAATTAATTGATTAATTATTGACTGCTAACATAAATCGAAAGCCTATTTAGTCACACGCACTACGAGTAATCCGAGGGATTTAAAACGAGTTGAAAATTGGATTTTCCAATCAAGAAAGATTAAGTTTGGTTGAGCCAAACGGTTAGTCAAAACTGAATTTATTTCAGAGGCATCGGAAGCATAGAATGACTAAGTCTTTTAAGGACTTAATGGGCGAATTAAATAAGTTTAATTCATTAAGGGATTTGATCCAAGGTGGTATGTTTTATTATTAGCTAAAAATAATCCATGGGATTATTTTATCATGGATTAAAATAAACCAAAGAGTTGGTTTGTTTTATAAAAATTTATAATAAATCAAAGATGACAAAATTTATTCCATTTGTGGGTTTTGAACAATGGACCTATGGTTTGGATGAAAACTTGGCCGATCACTTGAGTTGAATTCTCTTGTGTGTAAATTTTGGCCCGTAATTTATTTGAACCAAGATGGGCCGGCCAAGGAGAATATTCTCCTTGGTTTGGCCGGCCCTCTCTCTCCTTCTCTTTTGTTTTGTTTTAATCAATCATGGATTGATTGGAGATTTATTCCATAAGATGAAGAGGCTTGATTGATTTTTATCATGAATTAAAATTTGATTTTAATCATGAGACAAAAATCAATTATGGTTTGATATAAAAATTATGCCAAAATTAAGAGGCTTGATTGTTTTTTTATCATGAATTAAAATTTGATTTTAATCATGAGACAAAAATCAATTATGTTTGATATAAAAATTATGCCAAATTGAGAGGCTTGATTGAGGAGGAAGCTCCCTATATAAAGGACCCAAGGGGTGCCATGAAAGATGATCCATCCAAGTATTCTTGCCTGGGCTCTCTCCCTCTCCTCCCTTCTTCCTCTTGGCCGGCCACAAGGTTCTTCTCCCTTCTTCTTGCCGTGAGCACAAGGAGAAGCACCGAGGCGACGAAGTTCTTCCGTTGGGACGATCTTCCTCTCCGGCCATCATCACCTTGGGATTGGGCGCAAGTCATCTTCCTCCTTCTCGCCGGAATTGTGATTCCGGCCAACCTTGGTAGTGAGTTTTTCCGATGTGATTACTTCTCTCTTGGTTTTTCTTGTCGCGTTCTCGGAGAATCTAGTAGTTCTCGAGAACATGAAACTCGTGGCTTTGCGAAGTCATCCCGAAGATACTCGGCGTGGACGCGAATAGAGGCGGAGCTTCCGAGGGACGCTTACGGTTGGATCTCGTCCATTCCTTCGAGTTACGCGAGGTAATAAGTAAATTAGTTTACGTTTCTGCAAAATTTTAAATATTTGATCATGTCTACACAAGATAAAGTTGCATGCTTAGATGTGTGGTTAAATAATCTGAGAAATTATTTATGCTAAATCTTCCGCTGCACGTAATTAATTTTAAAATTACGAACCTGCATCCATGCCAACATGCACCCGGTCCCAACAATTGTACTCTAGAACTTGCTTAGGTTCTTTCAAAACTATATTTCTATGATTGGACCACATTTATAGAGGTGAATCATTTGTTTCCTTTCTCATATCATTTTTGCAATTTTGTTTGTGATCTACTCTATATTATATTTTCCTTTCCCTATTTCTCTATTCATCCATATTCTCTATGGACTTGGGTACTTTGAGTATTTCTTGATGTTACTTTGCCCGAGACGGACAGAAGTTTAAGTGTGGGGAGGATGCAAGCATTCTATCAAATATTGAGGACAATCAAGTATTTGGCAACCAATAAGCATAAGTGTGCCAATTTGGGGTTCAAAGAGTTAATTGAAAGTGGAGCACATAATCCCTTCTTATTATTTGATGTTTCAAATGTTATAGTGGCAGATGGCAGAGAGAAAAAAAAATTTTGTATCAACAAGTGTAGTTGTGTGCCATGTGGGTTGCAAGAGCTAAAAGTGTATCAAGTGGAGCACTTAGTTCGCCATTATCATGAAAGGTTCCAGGTTGTGAAGTTGTGAAGTTATGGAATCTGAATTGCAGATGATAGAAAAAAAAATAGAAAAAAAATAGAGAAAAAAAACTCAGCTGCAAAGAAAAATCAGAAAAAGAGAACAGCTAAAAAACAAAAGAAAGAAAAAGAAAAGGAAAAAAAAGAAAAATATGAAGTGGAAATCAAATGATGAGTTAGTTTTCTGAGTTGAAAGATGAGAACAAGGAGTTATTTGAATGCAAGAGTGAGTTGTTGATTGAGAGAAGCAAAACCTTAACATAAGTCAGTTTCAGAATTCAGGCAGAAACAGTTTTTTGGCTACTGATCAGACCCTGATCGGTCATCAATCCAATCAAGGCAGGGCCTGATCGGTCTCCGGACCGATCAGAAGTATTCCAGACCGATTTTCAGTTCGGACAGACATTGACTGATCGATCCCTTGATCGATCAGTAGAGTTGGCACAGAAACAATACTGAATTTAGTGAATTTCTTCAGTCCTTGCTCAGAGTAATACACGAAGAAAAGGGCAAAGTTCCTCTAGATACATTCTTGAGTATCCATTCCATTTTTCTTACCTTTTCATATTTTCTTATTATGCTATATTTCTTTTCCACATTTTCTCATCATACCATATTTCCTTACTTTCTTTATCATGAATATTTAGTGTCAAAGTTTATTAAACTTCTATTTCATTCTTATCATCACATATCTCCTAACTTGTTTGAATAAACTTTTGTAAGTGTGGATCCAAATTAAGAATGATGGTGGAGAGTAGATAATAAGCAAGCTTATGGTAGTGCAAGAACCATGATTGTGTTTGAGTGAGCTCCACATTCATTGAAATGTAGAATTTAGGGAAGAGAGCCACTTTAAAACTCCCTTTGAAAGGTTTTTTTGAGTTTAATTCATCTCAATGAGTCATGAAGGATGAAGTATATTAAGTTGTTGATTTAAGGACAAGAAACTAGTCCATTGAGTTTAGATTTTTGAGAATTGACAACCCTAGGTAATTTCCTTTCCATTGCTTCTAACTATGATTGGGAATAATCTAGGGGGATACATCTTTAGTTTATTAGTTAGCTTGTGCGAGACGCCTAAGAGTAAGTGTGGGGGAGTTGATAACTGACATTTTGTTGATCAAATTACTCTTTCAAATTCATGTTTCGATCCACTTTTATATGCTTAAGTTTGCATTTACATTAGGTTTCATGAATTATCTCTATTTTGGCTTTGGATACAATTCTTTCTATATTTGAGATATTTTGGCATTAATTTTGAATCTAATTTTGTAGGCTTCAAATGACCATGGACCTAGATCGGATTGAATTAGACTTGAGCTCCTACGTGGCTTTGATCAAGGGGATCAAGAGGGGATCAATGTGGGCCGTCCGATCAAGAAACGGCTAGATCTGAGCCATCTATCATCTGCTGACCAATCAGAGCTCAAGTTAGAGTTAATCTAGACCACAGATCACGATTTGAAGATTTGGTCCCAATCAGAGGTCATTCAGCCGTTGGATCGAGCTTAAGAGGAGCCTAAATCGTCCATTCAAAGATTAGAGCAATCTGAGCCACCCGGGGTAGATCTGATCGATCCGAGCTGAGGAGGAGCAAATCCTGACCCTTGATCAAGATCTGGAAGGTTTGGTTCAGATCTGAAGAGATCCAACCGTTGGATGGAGCAAGGAAGATCTCAGCCGTTCATCGCTAACTAATATAACAGTCTTCTCCTCCGATCAGATCTCGTCGTCGCGTAGCTGCAGATCGCAAGTGTTCTTCATTTTCTTCTTCGTTTCTTTCGCAGTTTCTTCTTAGATCGCGAGCGACCAACATTAGATCCAGTTTGTTTTCAAGTTTCAGATCATCGAAGTAAGTTTCCTCGTTCAGTTTCATTCCAAAATCTCGCATCGGATGGATTTCAGGTGAGAGTTTTGCCCGAAGCTCTGTCCATTGTCGATTCCGTTGATCGCTGGTTGTTTTCTTCGTGTGGATGCAATCAGAGCTTGAGGAGGGGTTCTCCTACGGTTACTGAGAGTATCGGAGCAAGATCTACACTCGGTGCATCAAAGAGGAGGAGATCGCGGGTGATTTCAGCTACTGACTGATCGCGTGACCGGACAGAGATGTCTCTGATTGGTCCCTGACCGATTATAAGAGGACCTGATCGGTCGCTGACCGATCAGGAAGAGCAGAGCACAGCAAACTAATCCAGGGAACTTGTCTTCGTTGGTTTTTGAGCTAGGGGGTTCATAGTTCAACCTTTGTGTGACGGCAAAGGGAAGTCTTGATTGGGAACTGATTTGATGTTCTAGTTAGGATAATTTTAGGTTTAAGCATGTATTTTCTTTACATTGCTCTGTTTGTTCCTCTACACTTTAAGCCAAGTCTTTAAGCCATGTTTTGTTCTAGTCTTCATTATCTTGCAAATTAGTTTTCTGCAATTCATTTCCTACAATTAATTCCCTGCAATTAGTTCTTAATTTCAATTCAATCGTTTGAATTTAAGTGCTTAGTTCTTCCACTAGGTTAAGTATAGTTCTTGCAATTTCCTATTCATTCCATGCTTTAGTTGAGTTCATTCTATTCTGTTCTGAATTGCTATTTCATTCTTATTGCCAAAACCCCTCATTTTATCTAGAAAACCCAAATCATCAAACGACAAATAACTTTCAACCTTGAGTTAAACATTCACAACTAGTCCTTGGAAAAATACGACCTGAGGCCCCTATTCTACATTTCTATTTTGTTAGCCAAGGGTTTTCAGTTTATAAATATCTAAATTCGAGGCTCATTCGTGACACCTATTGTGGGCACATCAATGCTACCCTATTATTTTGCTATCAAGAGAATGCCAAGGGCATGGGGATTTTGAGTACAATATTTTGAAATTTCAGTAAACATTGGGTAAATCTAAGTATAAATTATCCGAAATTGAGTACAATTTGAGAAATACGAGTACAAGGATTGGAAAGTGATACCTCTATCATAATCTTGATGCAAACTCCATTGTAGTTAGTGACCAAGTTGGAAAATAAGATAGAAAATGATGCTACCCTATTATTTTGCTATCAAGAGAATGTCAAGGTCATGGGATTTTGAGTACAAAATTTTGATATTTTAGTACACATTGGGTAAATCTAAGTATAAATTATCCAAAATTGTGTACAAATTTTAAGAAATTCGAGTACAAGATTAGGAAAGTGATATCTCTATCATAATCTTGATGCAAACTCCATTGTAGTTAGTGAACAAGTTGGAAAACAAGATACAAAATGATGCTACCCTATTATTTTACTATCAAGAGATGCCAAGGGCATGGGATTTTGAGTACAAAATTTTGAAATTTTAGTACAAATTGGGTAAATCTAAGTATAAATTATCCGAAATTGAGTACAAATTTGAGAAATTCGAGTATAAGGTTAGGAAAGTGATACCTCTATAATAATCTTGATGCAAACTCCATTGTAGTTAGTGACCAAGTTGGAAAACAAGATAGCATCATAATTATGATAGAGGTATATAATTACAATGGAGTTTGCATCAAGATTATGATAGAGGTATCACTTTCCTAACCTTGTACTCGAATTTCTCAAATTTGTACTCAATTTCTGATAATTTTATACTTAGATTTAACCAATATGTACTGAAATTTCAAAATATTATACTCAAAATCCCCATGCCCTTGGCATTCTCTTGATAGTAAAATAATAGGGTAACATCATTTTGAATATTGTTTTCCAACTTGTTCACTAACTATAATGGAGTTAGCATCAAGATTATGATAGAGGTATCACTTTCCTAACCTTGTACTCAAATTTCTCAAATTTGTACTAAATTTCGGATAGTTTATACTTAGATTTACCCAATGTGTACTGAAATTTTATAATTTTGTACTCAAAATCCCCATGGCCTTGGCATTCTCTTGATAGTAAAATAATAGGGTAGCATCATTTTGTATCTTGTTTTCCAACTTGTTCACTAACTACAATGGAGTTTGCATCAAGATTATGATAGAGGTGTCACTTTCCTAACTTTGTACTCGAATTTCTCAAATTTGTACTTAATTTCGGATAATTTATACTTAGATTTACCCAATGTGTACTGAAATTTCATAATTCTGTACTAAAAATCTCCATGCCCTTGACATTCTCTTGATAGCAAAATAATAGGGTAGCATCATTTTCTATCTTGTTTTCCAACTTGATCACTAACTACAATGGAGTTTGCATCAAGATTATGATAGAAGTATCACTTTCCTATCCTTGTACTTGAATTTCTCAAATTTGTACACAATTTTGGATAATTTATACTTAGATTTACCCAATGTGTACTGAAATATCAAAATTTTGTTCTCAAAATCCCCATGACCTTGGCATTCTCTTGATAGCAAAATAATAGGGTAGCATCATTTTCTATCTTGTTTTCCAACTTGGTCACTAACTCCAATGGAGTTTGCATCAAGATTATGATAGAGGTATCACTTTCCTATCCTTGTACTCAAATTTCTCAAATTTATACTCAATTTCTTATAATTTATACTTAGATTTACCAAATATGTATTGAAATTTCAAAATTTTGTACTCAAAATCTCCATGCCCTTGGCATTCTCTTGATAGTATAATAATAGGGTAGCATCATTTTATATCTTGTTTTCCAACTTGTTCACTA